>SEMN01000043.1:1800000-2005096 GCA_005408345.1 Macquaria australasica | reverse complement strand
ATATATATATATATATATATATATATATATATATATATATATATATATATCTGACAGGTGCCTTTGTAACGAGATAATCAATGTTCCTCCATTATGACCACTCGTTGGTCATAATGTTATCATTTTATTTTAGTTTTTTTTAATTAATGCATTGTTTTATTTTATTTGACTTTTATTAGTTTATGTTTTTTCCTTTTATCGTTCTCCTTTGTGATGGCAGAGATGCTTTAGTAAGCCAGAGTTGATTATTTTTCTTCCTCTCTGCTGCAGTGAAGGACAAACATGTCCATTAAAAGCACGCAGAACTTTAGTAAGCATGTTGGTATTTTTAAGTGCACTATATATTTTTAAATTCTTCAATGTGTACACACGACTACATACTGAAAACAGTTGCATTTAGTATCCAGTATGAACCTGGGACACAGAATGTCACTGACTGCTACATCTATCCAGTGTCATGTCAGGGGATAGAAGTAACGTGGTTCACAGGAATGCTGGGACTGTTAACATCATACCTGCATGCAAACTACTGGTACTGGGACTACTGGGATTCAGCTGAGGAACAGCGTAGCGTGTGCCCACACACACACACACACACACACACACACACAAACACATGCCCACACACCAACACACTGGCACTGACCTGCGTGTGCGAACTGGTACCATGGAGATTTGCGGGCTTGTCTCAATAACAGGAGTCTGTTTCTCTTTCAAGCTGCGTAACTGAAGAGGAATATAAACACACATAAACACAGAGAACATTTGCCGCTGTAACACTATCAATCATATCAGGTTTATCTAACTGAGTGAGATAGTGGTAGAGCTTGTGTGAAGGCAGACTCACAGCGTTCTGTTTCTTCTGTAGCTGCTCCAGAGTGTCCGCGAGGCTCTCATCTGCAACATCTAGAGGTGTTTGGCCCTACAAGGACATTCACAGTGCATCATCAGTCATGGCACAAATAGAGGCTTCAATCCCGAGAGTTTATGCCAAGGAGAGGTTGTTTGTTTCACGCTCACCACATTGTTGACAGCACCCATATCACACATGTTGTCAGCAAGCAGGGTGCACACCTCCTCCTGCCCCCAGTGAGCTGCTGCATGCAGGGGCGTCCACCCGTCGATGTCTGTGCTGTCCACATCCACCCCACACTGTAACAGCACCCTGAACAAGGCAAGGAATAGGGGGGTAAACAAACAAGTGGGGGAGAAGATGAGGAAAATCCAGGAGGAGAGGACAAGGCTATGAATAAAATCTGTTTGACTTGGTGCGATACCAGAATATGACAAAAGCTAACAAGCCGTCATTGCTCTCATGTGTGCGGACTGATGCTCACTTCAGGACTTCGATGTAGCCTTTGGCAGTGGCGACATGCAGAGCGGTCGCCTTGGTGTTTGGGTGAGGTGTGAGAGTGCCGCCTCCTGCCAGCACCGCCATGGCGTCCTGGAGCATGATCCTCTCCTCCTCCTTTCTGGCCTTGTCCACGTCTATTCCTGTAACGCACACGTGAACAAACAGTTGCAATTAAAAATGGCAGACGCACACACACACACACACGCACTTTTGATTTTAGATCTTTGAAACCTGAAAAAAATCACTTGTCTGTTTAATCTGTAAGCTACAGACAAAAGACAAAATATTCAATTTCATATTCATTTATCTTATATTTGTCATCTGTGATTTCAGTTGCATGATGAATCTCATTCTCAACAATGTGTGTATTTGATAAAGCTATAAGCCTGGAGCCTCAGTACACTTCAGTAATATGAAGGTCACAGAACATTTGTTACAGAGTGACACTGTCCTCATTTCTTTGCCTATTTTTGTCAGCAAGAGCGAGACGTGACCGCATGTAAAACCAGGACAAAAATGTCAAGTTTTGCGGGTTATACATTTATGAGAATGATTTTAGTGATTTTCATCTCAGGTTTTTCACTCCAAGTAGCCTGAGCTCTGTATGATTTCCGTATTGATTCCGCTCGTAGAAAAATTAAATGATGCCAAAGCTGCTGAGAACCACTAATTCAAACCACATGGAAATATACAGTAAAGCTCCTAAAACTCACATTATTTCAAACATCTGTAGCTTCCTTCAAGCTGGCGCTTGTAAATATATACTGTAAGTGTGTTTCAAAGACTTTTTACAAGAAGAGCCCATCCTCTACCCAACAGTGAAGCTACTAACTGTGCAGAAAGTTCTCGGTTAATTTGGCATAATTACTTAATATATTGAAACTTTTGGTTCCACAATGAAAAGGCTTAAAGCACTGGCATCCTGGCAACACTACAACATATTATTTGTAATAGAAAGGTATGTTGTTAGTTGAAAATGCCAGACTATAGTAAAGTAACTTTGTTCTATAAATAACTGATAACAATAACTATTAGTCGTGCAAACCAACTGACAAAAGGCAGTAAAAGGTTATCAGACTTGAGCTGAATACGTCAATAAATAATAGTTAGTTAAATAATTACAATTCAGTGTAAAAAGAAATATAAACTTTTGGTTTAATCTCCTCTCATTATTGAGCTCCTTCGTTTCCATAGCAACTAATGAATATTTACATTTTTCAATGTTTTATCTCTTGAAAAAGCTACTCATTACGTCTATACAATGTCAGTACATAGTGAAAAAAACACATGACAATGTCCTAGAGCCCAAGGTGGCATGTTCCAATAGCTTGTTTCGGTCAACAAACGCTCCAAAACCCAAAGACATTCAATTTACAATGATAGAAAACAGAAAAAGCAGCAAATCCTCACATTTGAGAAGCAGGAAGGAGCGAATGTTTGGCAAATGTTTTTGCTTGAAAAATGACATAAACAATGAATCGATTAATTGTTTTAGCACTTATAATTATAATTAATAAAAATTAAAAAATGGAGCCTTGATTGCTGTGAAATTCTCACATTAGCGTTAAGTCTGATGATAACATAAACATGTCACATATTGTAGTTACTTGAGATTATTATAAAGATCACATGCTCACGTCTCAACAGGACTGACTAGATGCAACACTGGACTTTAAGTTGGAGTGGAGATGTTAATGTCGGTACGGAGCCATTCCTCACCTTGTTTTTTGACTTCAGCTTTGAGAAGTCTCTCCATGGCGTCTTCTGTGGCCACGTCCAGAGGAAGCTCTCCTTCACTGTTCACCGCCCCGACGTGAGCGCTGTGCTCTATCAGGTATCTGCACATAGAAAAAACAGTCAACATACAGTAAAACCAGACTACAATATAATATATATTAGTTTAATATGTAATACATCACTGTTGTCTTTTACAACATCCTGTACAATGTCTACCTCTAAACTAACTAAAATTCAATGTGGGCCTTTACTTTCTAAATACTCAGGAGTACTTAAATCATAATGACGATGTGATGTGTCAGTGTGGTGAAGGTCAACACTCACTTAGCAATCTGGATGAAGCCGCAGGAGGCTGCAGCGTGCAGAGGAGTCCAGCCCTCGTTGTCCCCTCTGTTGACGTCACTCCCGCTCTCCACCAGAAACTGCACCATCTCAGCATTTTCGTCAATGCAGGCCTGCCAGAGGACACACAACCACATGGTGGATTGCTATACAAGTGTTTATTGTTCGTTTATTATAAGAATCCCCACTACGCACATTTAAAAGAATAGAAACCAGTCAGCTCACGTCAGTCAGAGTCCAGCTTCAGTACAGTAGAGAAGATCTTTGACCCACTTCATTTTGGTTTGTTGTCAAAGTCAAAACTGCACACTTCCAAAATCTATTAACTTCAACTAAAGCACTGGGGCTAAAACAATGACTACTGTGTCTACTTGTTGTAATGACTTTCTGTTAAGTGGGCTGCTAAAAGCCCTCAAGTACTTTCCAAAACAGTCATTTTGTGGCGTGAGTGAAAACAGCGAAGCCATTTAGCTGCTTTTCCTGAGGCGAGGTCCAGCTAGGATCCCAATGTGATCCAACACAAGTCCCAAGATGAATCCCATGAAGGCCTCATGGGATTATGTTATGATATGTTGCTTTAATTCAGCTAATATTTATGAGAGAAAACCTCAGAGGGTAGGATCTGTGTACGCCTGCCGCAGTTTTTTATACTGCAAAAAAAGAGTTCTGGTTATTGAGTCGTTAAATTCATTCTTAAAACAAGCCAAAAAACTTGGCAGTGAGGTAGGATTATTTCAGCCTGTTTTAAATGCAATACAAATATATTTTAATAATTTTCTAGAAATAAGTGTTAATCTTGAAACAAAAGAGAATGAGGCAAATGTCTGCACTAGTATCAAAGATGATTTGTCCAAGAAAGAGATGGCACTATCCTTTCAACAGTGGCAGTGTTTTTATTTTGTTTTTTAAAGAAAATAAGCTTCAATTATTAACAAGATTTTTTTGCAGTGCATAAAGATTGGCCTAAATTGAGAGAATGTCCAGCCTCCCTCATAAGAAGTAACACAAAATATTACTGATTCTCTCTTAATGTCTCAGCGATGGTGTAAGGACTGGGCAGGCACTAACATACTATAACGCTGAAACTAAAACTTAAAACGGCAGAAACTAATGTGAATGCCCTTTCCCAGAGCCTAAGGTAACGTTGTCATATTGCTTGTTTTGTCTGCAAAAAAAGCCCCAAATTTTGACCTGCTGGCGGTACTAGGTAAGAAAGTTAAGGGATCACCAAAGTCCTTTCAATTCATCCAGATTTCATCAAAATTCATCCAATAGACGTTGAGACATTTCACTCAAAACCACAAATGTCAACCTCATGGTGACGCTAGAGGGAAAGTCAGGATTACCAAAGTCAGTAGGATTTATCCTCTTAGAACCATGAATGTCTGTACAAAACTTCATGGCAACCCATCAAATAGTTGTTGAGATATTTCAGCCTGGACCAAAGTGGTAAACCTACAGATCAACATTACCATACAGCCAGCCTAGAGCTAGCATGGCTAAGAATACTTGAGAAGGTTTAGCAGTGTACACCAGCAGGTAACTCTAAAACAGATGGAAGCCAGCCTGAATTGAGTGTTAATAACAAAAACATTAGTGATTCTACTGATTTACACAGCAAAAGAGTCATCTGTACTGGTGTAAGGAAAGGGCAGGCACAAAACTTACCAATCATTTTTATTGGGGGGGAAAAAAAAAAAAAAACTCAAGCCAACCTTTATGTATTCATATTTTCCCACTTTGCTTCATGTATTGTCTCATACATGTGATACTACCTAAACAAGGAACATGTTTCCATGGCAGCAGCTGATGATTTGACATCTGCTCAGAACAAGACTGCACTCCCTAATGTGGCGGCGTTTCCAGCCACTCATTATCATCATTGCAGTTAGTCCACAGGAAGTCACAGCAGCCAGTGTCTGTAGTCTGTAGGCCCGTCTTAAGCCACCTACTGTAAGAGGCTTTGCTTTTGGGCTAAATCAACTAATCACAAAGCTGCTACAAGTCTCCACCCTCCTTCATCACATAACATAATTAGTCAGGTAGTAGGGTGGAAACGTGGTCATTTTAAGACCCTGAGATGAGGCTCGTAGATCTAAACAGAGCCAGAAGTCGAATGCAGTGTTCAATCACAGCAGAGGGGGAGCCCTCCAGACAAGTGGGGGCTCTGAGCTGAATGAATGAACAGAGGGCACTTCTAGCACCCTGTGCGTTACAAGGGTGCACACACACAGCCTCCCAGCAGACTCCTTCACTGGGTCATCAAGTGACTCATTGTGGAAATCGCCTTTGACAACAGCAGCTTGTGCTGTTTGAGGAATGTTTTCCATTTCTTCATCCGAAATCCCTAAAGTCCCCACCATGGGGAATTGGCAAAGGGAAGGAGAAAGAGAGACAGAGAGAAGAGGAGGAGGGGGGCAAAGGAGAGAGAAAGCATAGTGGAGAAGACAGAAAGGCTTTGGATGGAGACGATGGAAAGTTTGGAGAGTGTGGGCCTATATTTAATTCTGGTTGCCAGGCAACTGATGAGCAACAGGGGAGAAAGGGATGGAGGGCAGGAGAGGGACCACACTGGGTGATGGTCCGACATGTGGATAGGGCACATTCAGCCAACATCCAGGCAGGAACATGCTCACTTACTCATCTGACCTGGTCATGGGAGCTTCATCAAAAAAAAATTTAATTTAAAAGCATCAAACACAAGCATGCTTACATATCAAAGTTAAATCCACGTGACTGTGAGTTCACCGTATGCGAAGAGACAGCAATGTGTTTGTGACACGCGGTATCATAAAAGCAGGAGGAAATACTGCATCACCGAGGGCTTGTGTGACAGTGATGTTGTCCAGACTGCTCCTCTGTGTTATGACTGAGGTCGAGGGGAGGGACTGAGCTGCATTATGACTGGAACAGGCTCAGAAGAAGTGCAGCCAATTTGGGACTGTATGCAAAAGCAGCAATCCTCAAACTGCAACTAAAAAAAAGTGAAGGTTAAATCACCCTCTTTGATTCTGCCATAGATGAACCTGCTGATAGTGGCAGTCTGAGTTTTCACCAACAGGCTTCTCTTTTGCTTTCCTCCTTGAGAAAAAAAAATACTAAAGACGTGTTGATCAGATGACGAAACCCTCCCTAAATTCAATGAACTACTATTTTACTGAGACTCCACCAGGGACTGTCTGACACAAACCTGCCAGTCAGTGCCTATTTAATGTCTAAAAATGATCCCACAGGCTCTGAGGTGACCAGTTTTTACTGTCTGCTGCTCACTGCTGTCCCTACTGTGTATGCTAGAAAAAGAAGCCTATAACTTACTAAATACAGCAGTGCGGATGGCCCAGCCTACCAACTAACAACCTTGTCTACACAGGCCAGAAGTGCCGCTGCTGGGACTTTAGAAAACAAATCCAGAGACGATAAAGTGATGGGTTCAGTTTAAGCTACTGTAGCTGCTACGTTAAAAGCAACAGAAAATGTTTGGATCAACTTTACCTTTTTACCCCAAACTCCACGATGAGACAGATTAATGCTTCTTCGCGGTGAGGATCATTAACGGATAAACGTTGAACCGTTGACGCTAACTTAGTTGAGCGACAGTTAGCAGCAACTTGGCGGTTAACTCATAAACACGTAGATTAGCACAGTTGTTAACGGTTAGAGAGAAACGTTAATCTTCCTACCTGGTGAAGCGCTGTCAGTCCGTCTATGTTGGCGTGGTTGATGTCAGCTCCCTGCCGGAGCAGAGCTGCCACCTCCTCCCGGTCTCCGGCGGAGCAGGCGGCCATAAACACGGCTCCTTGTGCGAATCGGACTTTCGCCCTCCGCGTCACGGAGCCGCTCAAGGTTTCCCGGGCCTCCGATCCCGTCCGATCCGTCTCCGAGCCCAGCCATCGCTGCAGCTGATCCTGCCGTCGCTGTTTGGCAGCTTCGGACCGGGAATGGTCAGTGGCCGCCATCTTCCCTGGTCTGTCCCGGACAGATTCAGCTCATGGTACGAGCAGAAGCGGAGTGGTTGGTTTGGATTGAGCCTCCCCCGGGCTGTGCCCCCTGGTGGACAGACTCTGGAAACGAAGCCGTGAACTTCAGTGCGAACTTCTGACTGAGTGGCAGTCACATGCTGCCTTCACGATCTTCTCGGAAATTCCTATTTCACTGGGAGAAACTGTATTTTTGTCGTGATACTGCATTGACATTGCATTTTATTTTATTTCTTTACAACAGCTAAAACAAATAAAAAATAGTGTCACTTTCTCGTAGACTTACACGACAATGAGGAATAACAATAACAACAACAACAACAACAATAAGCCTACAACAATTGGAGTGCATACCAATAACCCTAATAAATGATTAATGATTAAGCTCTTTTTTCAGTATTATGGTATGTTTCATTTTATTTTCTCAATATCTTGAGATTTTATATTTCTCCTTATAATTTAACTTAATAAATCTTATAAAAAAAGTAGGCCAACTAACTAGTCCGCATGAAAGACACACACACACACACACACACACAAATACAGGTAAAATTACTTGTAATAAGTTGATTTAGTTTCAAAATCTCCACTGACACCAGTTCATGATGTGCCTTGGTGAGAATCACAATCAAGCAGTTTTCTTTGAGCGTCACAAACATCATTAGTAGACAGGCTATTTACATAAAGACCAACATAACATTAAAATACATGTGTTTTACAGTAAACACAGATTCCATACTCTCCACTCTAAAGCTTCAGAGGCGGACTAAACACAGTACAAAATGAAATACTATTTGAGCAAACACGGCAATGTTTTATTGGAGTTTCCATTTTTCCGACTTCACTTGAAGGCATTGTCATGTATCTGCGCAACCATAATGGACCATGACGTGCGTAAAAATCTCTGTAATGTCAAAATCCAGTTCAACAAATATTTTATCTTTGTAGCGAAGTTGTTTGATAGCAGGACTCCCTGAGTTTATCAAGGACTTCCGGTTCAACAGCTTTCGCAACAGGCTATATCTGATAAGACTGCGTGTGTGATGACTTTTGTTATGATTTGAGAGCAGGATGACTACACTGCTGAGGGGGATTCCCGAAATGCGCCTCTAGTGTTGACAGTACGGTAAGTCGACTGTTGACTGTCTGCTCTGCAGTAAATCTTTTTTTGTTTTAATGGCAGCACTTGTTACCATCTCATTTAATTAGATTTATTGGGCAAAGTTAATAGATGTGTTTGTTTTAGAGAAGAACATATAATATGACGCACATTTAAGGGAGTGGAAAAGGGGGACAAAAAGTAAATAGAAAATAGATCTATCTAGTCTATTGGAGCTTCTTAAAACAGAAAAATTATTAACAGTATTTGTTTATAGATTTTGTAGCTTATGCCTTAGCATCTTAATATCTAGTTTATCTTAGAGGTCTGGTTTTTCATTTGTAAATGAACTTAAAACCTACTGTAGGCTTTAATCTCACAGAATGGTTATGAATTGCTTTGAAAGCTGTGAACTCCAAATATCAAGTGTTGAAATCTAAATGGATAGTAAGAGATTAGATAGTTACAGTGATGAAACCACACACATCTTACCAGTATCTATTACTGTCAGTGATTATTAGAGAAGTTGTGGATTTTATCATTACAGCTCCTAATTCTTCTAAGAAGGATTTTATGAATAAAATAAAATAAACTTAAATGACATTTCGGGGGAATAGCAAAATGAACCAGGAACTCTTTTTTTTTTTCAACCTGACTTGCCATTTTTCACATTTCACACTGTTTATGTTACTCATTTAGTTACTGTCAAAGTGTGTCCTGCATCATCTGGAAGCCTCCCAAGAACACCTTCAGGTCCTTGATCCTCTGTGTGGTTACTGTTATGGTTGTGTGTTGTGTACTGTTCTCTGCTCTGTGTGCTCGTTGCTCTTTCAAGTCGCAGCCCTTTCTGAGTAATGTGAGGATCATTGTTGTTCAACTGACCTCTGAATATTCATGAAAATACTCACAAGCTGAAGTTAACGTTAAACAATACCAGTTTATTTAATGATCACATAAATATTATTCCCTGCGACTTTTTGACAATAATGTTAAATTCACTTGGCAATTATTTCATTGCAGTTTAAGGCACAACTTGGGACACGATCACACAGTTAGAATTTCTTGTAGTACACAGTACAAGAGAAGTATTTAAACAGGTAGGTTATTTCCTAAGAAACTCATCTGATAGATGAGTCATACAGTGGCATCAAATGACAAAGTGCAATTCAGATTAAACCGATTCTTTGATTAATAAAACAGAATCACATTGTTGATTTACTGTATATGCATTAAAATGTAAAATCATTGATTCACTCAAAGATTTTAAAGCCGAAATTTAACACAACGTAGATTTAAAATGAAGCCTAAAAGAGTTGTAACTTACATGGAACTAAATCAAGATGATAGAAACGAGTTTCTATGATTGGGACAACAGAGCAAAGCAGTTTTGTATTTTTCATATAAATAACTGTAAAGACATAAGACATTCATACAAACCTAGAAACATAAAGACAATGTGTTTTTTCACATACTGCATTGACACTTGCATCAAATAAATGGAGTAACTACCTGGAACAAACAGACTGGTGCATCTGTTTCCCTCCTTCACTGTCTGTGTGGCAACGTGACTAAGAGCACATAACCAGATGCAGCAGGAACACTGTGCTTAACTACTGGTCTGACTACATTCCACTGAAAACATGAACACTCGCCAATTTTAACCATGCTACTTCAAGTGTGCATTTTTGTTTGTATTGTCCTGTAATTCAAGTTTGTACATGGCTGAAGTTTAAATGCACTTCTGTAGACCAACAGACATACCATGTCTATGGCCTTGCCTGACTATACTGTAGCTAAAGACTTATGTTAGTGTCATGCACTAGTCAAAAAATATTTAATATACAGTAAATGTACAAAGGGTAAATGATTACTATTTCCAACGACTATACAAAGGGGCTGATTAGATTACAAATGTCTTCCTGGCAGCTTAGAAATATCTAAATGTCAGTGTGTAAACAGATATTAAAATCTGATTTAAATTCTCTTAAAATGTTCCTGGACCTAGAATAAGTATGTCTGAACCTAAGTGCTGCTGCATCTGCAGCAGAAACCTATCAGAAGCACTTAAGAGCTGCTGGTAGCTTCTCCAGAGTCGGCAGCAGGTGGAATATTAAGACAGTCTCTGTGCATTGTGAGGCCTTCTGGGGAGAGGATGGATGGAGGGCTCTTATCTGGTGACATCTGTCTAGTTTTGAAGGTGCCCTGCAAGTCCATGTTGATACACAGCACCCCAGACAGCAGCTGCCTCTTGTACTGGTCGAGACGCATGAAGACATCCATGACTGAAGAACTGCTCCCATTCACCCAGGTGGGAATCAGGAAGGTGGAGCTGATCTGGGATTGGAGGGACTGGTAGTGGTGCAGCTCCAGTTGACAGGAAAACCTAGAGTAAGCATTAGCAGCATGCAGAAGAGAAGAAGAAGCCAGCTGTAACTATTTCACTTATTGTTATTAAAGCGGCTTTAATCAATATTTTTATAACAATGTATCAAATGACAATGTGAAACGGGACACTCGTAGAGCTGTATAGAGAGAATTATCACTTCGCTTTATAGTGAGTTCCAGCTCATTGTATAGCTGTCTGGCTGTAACTTTACTATTTGGTTCACTCTCACCGCTCTCATAGAGTCATTTTCAGCGAAAAACCTCTAAAAACCCACCGTACACTACCTGCTCAGCACCAAACAGCAGACAGACACAGTTAGAGACTAGCTGGTGAACATAGTGGAGCATTTAGCAGCTAAAGAGCCAGATATTTCCCTCAGGAGTTGGTAGAGATCAAAAACAGAACTAAATGCAGAGTGAATATTGGACTTCATCGGGTGGCCAGAAACACGACTCCAAATGAATGATAATGTTGCTCTGTAACTGCTTGATGTGTAAATAAGCAACTGTTTGCTAACAAGTTCGACTTATCAACTTAAAAGGTGATGATATCTCAATGTTGTGTTCATGACTTGTTTCTGCTGCCCCCAAGTGGGCAAAAGAAATCAGTGATTGCAGGTAAAACCAGGCCATGTTCACATACTGTAGATAGCAGTGAGCAGCTAGATCAATCATGCAGCGTACAGACCTGACATTTAATGTATTCTGACATTAAATGTCAGGTCTATACATCAGATTGGATGTTAAGTTGCCTTAAAACTAATAACTACAATCTTTGTAGATATATGGCAGAAAGGGCGAACTGTAAGTTGTACGTCTGTGTAATTACCTGGCAGATACATGCTGGGAAATGCTTTTGGAGGCCTGGCGAAGAACATGCTGTAGGATTTTTAATATCTGCTCTCGAATCCACCCCACATCTTCTTGCACATCTGGCAGCCACTCCAGAAGTCTACACATGGGATACGCCGCTGTTAATCAACTGAATGTCTTTATTTCCAACAGTGTTACTGTTACAGGATAATCAGTTCCACTATTCAATAAAAACATTCTGAACATTCTACTTAGTGCAATGACTTTCGCTGTACACAGCTACACATGTAAGACCCACACAGACAGAAGCAGTACTGTAGTGTTACTGTAGTACTATTCTGAGTGCATATCAAATAAGGAGGGAATGCGACCAGATGTAATTAAGTCCTACAGTACCTGAGAGTCAAGGACAACGCAGACTCCAGAGGGAGAGTGTAAGGGAGCATCATGGCTGAGGCCATCCTGACAGGAAGCATGTTGCTTAGTGACTGCACCAGACTCCTCCTCTCCATGCAGGCCTCGACTAGAGCTGCAGAGGGAGGCAAAGAGGATCACAACGGCTACCTAAAACTATTCATACAATTAACCTGCTTTTTATACAGCATTATCCATGAGCTAATAAGGAGACATATGTTACAATATATACAGTTTCAGTACAGTGAACATAATAGTTTTTCTTGTAAGCAAATACAATATTTCTCTCTCACTGATATACATAAGTTGTGCTCTATTTCAATCCATGTTTGAAAAGGGAAACACTATCCAATGGATAATACTGTGATAATACTGTTCCAACACCAACCAATTTTTATGCATTACCTCAGAGGACCATACTTACATACATTAGAACTGACCATTATCCAAATTATCTTATCGTGTTCTGAATTTTTTTGTATTTATCCTAACATTCAGGCAACTACTGGTTCTGGTTTGGTATGAAAATTTGAAAAACTTGGAGAAACTTGATACTTGCTTGAGTTAGTCTGGGGAGATCAATCTTAAACTCTTTATCCAAATGGACTCAACTCTTAAACTGCAGAAATGAAGATGTCGAAAAATCTTCAACAAAATGTTTCAGTGTTCATTTAAAAGGTGTGTCTGATGAGGTTTCATGGCTTCAACTCGACGTTGCTTTAGTTCGGCAATCCATCAAATTAACCATTATCGCTACCAAAGTAGCATTATCTTTGCATTATTATACAGTGTGAACTTTTCAAATCAATCTGCCCTTTTAATTTAATTTCTTTGCAAACATAACATATGTGAACAAGCAGATAGGATGTTAAACTTATATGACTCAAGCAAGTTGTAAATGTGTTACTTTTTACATGAAAATCCCTTCCTACAAAGTAGTACATAGCATCACTGTCCCTGTACCAATTGAAAGACAAATTGTTTTGTATGGGTTGTCAGAATTCTCTTACTTCTCGAGATAAATACCCATTGGATTATCTGAAAAATGCATGTTCACCAAGCTAAAGCAGGGCTGTATTTCTTAGCCCTCAAAAAGTTGACATTTTGGAGATACATAGTTTTCACAGGCAAGAAATGAAGCCACAACTACAATGTTATGTCACCTTTGTGCAGGCTGGGTGGAAGGTGTTCGAAGATATGCTCCTCTATTGAGGAACTGCAATGAACCATCACTGCTCCCTCTTCCACATGTGGCTCTTCCTCCTCTTCCTCACTTTTATTGTCCTCCTCATCGTCATTATAATCCTCATTTTCTTCAGCATTAGCTTGCAGGGGTCTGTCTCTGTGAGGTCCGTTGAAATTAAGCAATCCTTAAAACAGCAAATGTGAAAGCATTATTATTATTATTATTATTATTATTATTATTATTATTATTTTAAATCTGTGATCAATGGTTAGGTAAGTTTCAATTTGTTAAATAAAACTTGTTAATAATAATCAACATACTTAGGAGTAACACAAGTCTAATCACAAGCAAAAGCAGTGTATTGATTTGGTGACGTGGTCACAGGAAGCACAGGTTCTGATAGCATATCAGGATGATACTGCGTGTACATACTAATCGATTACTGACTCAGTTCTTTTAAATAGAGCATAACATGATTTGAATAAAAAGCAAACCAGTGTTTCTCACCATTCTTCTTCAAAAAGTGCAGAGCATCTTTATATCCCTGCTTACACATGGCCTTCATAACCTGCACTCAAAACAAACACATACATTCATCTCTCATGAGTCAAAGAAGTCCACTGAGTTCACTTGTGTGTATGGATCAAGACGGTTGTAATCAAGTGACCTACCATTGGGTCTGGAGGGAAAAGTGCCCTGGAGACTCTGTAGAGGTTGGTGAGGGTGAACTGGATGCTTGTGTTGGTGAATCGCAGCTCATGTATGTTGGTCGAGGTGTCTCTGGGGCAGATGTCGCTCTCTCCAGAGAACGGGGACACGGTGATGGTATTTTTCAGCTCATACTGAGGCAGGTTGTCAGAGATTCCTCCGTCCACATATCGCTGAATGATAAAACATAGATATTAGCATCAGAACAAACAGAAACAGATCACTAATTGCTGAACTTCCTCCAAATATTGACTGCAAATCCTCTGAGGGCATTGACGGATATTTGGCCACAGAGAAATCATCACACAAGGATATGATAACAGTGACATCATATCCTGTATATTGATCAATGTTTGTTTTTATTGAAGCTGGTGAACTTTTAAACTTGCAGTGCGTGTCAACAGATAAGATTAGAGTGACATCAGGTTTTTTGAATTTGAGCCAGTCAGGGTAGAGGGGACAGAACAACCTTAAAGCCTGCGCCAACATGCTCACATTTGGCTCTGCCACTCTCAAATGTTGGTCACAGGCCCTGCATACACACAACAGCATGTAACCTCTTAGAACCCATCACAAAGGCCACAGAGGGAGGGTGGGAGCGCTGGCATGGCCCAATAATATTTCCCAGAAAACCTTTGTGCTAGAAACATGTCCAGCATAAAAATACAAGTTCTACTTTCCCCTTTAGTGTGAGATCTCTGACAAACACTAACTCCTGAGGAATTTTAGAATCATTGTTTCCACACACACACACACACACACACACACACACACACACACGTGCCATTCAGAACAAACACATTCTTGAGGAAGGGAAGGGGCTCCGATGGGGGCAGTTACAGATGGAAAAAAGTGCCAAAAGTAACAACAACAAAACACAATGAGAGGAAATACAGTATATGGTTCAAGCTACGTAGCAAGGTAGACCAACTCAATGAAAATCATGAAGGTAATTTCTTTTCATTAGAGCAAATACAGGATATCGGCAACATGAGAACAGTGCACACATGCTGAATAATATTGAATCTACTCACCACTCCTTGCAGTGTGGGAGGAATGAGGCCACAATACACTGGGATGTAAGCACTGCAGACACATGCCTAGTTAACAAGAGAGATAATATAAGAAACAGAGTTTTTTGACAAATTGTTGGAGGTGGAATTAACTTAAGACTAAACAAAAATGATGTCAAAAAGACATCGTAAATATTAATATAGTGATATTATATTGGTATTACAGTGTAAAATGTCATAGTTATCGAAATGTCATGATGTAACTTAAATGCTGTATTTCTGTTCTTAAAGGATACATTACAGTTAAACTACATTTTCTTATTACATTACTGTAGCTGAGTCAAACAAATAGTCACTGCTTATCACTAGGGCTGCCACTAAAAATTGTTTTTATTATCAATTAATCTTAAGATTATTTTTGGATTATTCGATTCATTATTTGTCTATAAAATGTCAGAAGATTGTGAAAAATTAGCCCAAGGTGGTGTCTTCAAATGTTTTCTTTTGTCTGAGCAACAGTCCAACACACAAAGATATTCAGTATACAGTGATGTAAAACAGAGAAAAGCAGCAAATCCTCACATTTCAAAAGGTGAAACCAAAGAATGTTTGCCATTTTCTTTTGATAATTGCCTTAATTGATCAATCGACTAATCGTTTCAGCTCTAAAATCAACAATCATATCCACGTTAACTACTATAATCAAAATGTAAATGGCTTCTGTCAGCACAGATAGGCATCCACAAAATCATCACATTTCAGTACTGAGGTATTAAATCAGCTGTATCCTGACATCTGATTTCATTAATATCAACCAACTCTACTACAACATATTGAGAAGAATTTACTCAGACTGAATGCACACCTGCACCAGCTCCTCCTTGTTGTTGAAGTGTGACACCAGGACATTTTCTCCATCCGTCACTCGGGTAAGAGAGATTCCTAACCGCCCGTTGGCCTGATGGTGGCAATCAGCTGGCAGAGTGCGCTGCAGCATGTGACGCACAATCTTCACCAGGTTAAAGGAAGGATGCATGGGTCCGAGGAACCGCTTCCTCGCCTCCTTGGCAACATTGATGATACTTGCACCAGTCTCTCCTGTGAAGACATTAAGACATTGTTACTGTAAATGATTAGATAAAGAACTTTATTCATCCCGAAGGAAGTTTTTGGGATGAATAAAGTTCCTCATGCAACTGTACTTTATGTACATAATAAAATCAGGAATTGCAGCTTCAGTTGAGTAGATATTGTACTGAACTATGTTTGGAAAAGCAAGAATTACAGGATAGCCTACAGTGATTTTGTTATAGAACAATCAAGAGGATATTATGAGGATATTCTGTTTCCCTTAAACCTTTTCCCCTGTGTGAGGCAATCTTTAAGAATACTTTCTTATGAGAAAAGGATGGTTATCACTTTGAGCACCACTAAACTGGAAAGGGCTTAGTTGGTATGGCATATTCATTTTGAAATAGTTATGATCAGGATGCCACATTGGTCCTTTAACAGTGGTTTATGTAACTACCTGTGGTGGACAGTAACTAAATCTATACTTTACTTGACTAATTCCATTTTATGCTACTTTATTCTTTTACTCTGCTACAGTTCAGAAATAAATATTGCTCTTTTACTCCACTACATTTATCGGACAGCTGCAGCTACTAGTTACTCTACAGATGAACATGTGCTCAGTTTAGGAAATTAGTTACATTGTTTAAAATTAAACTACTCATAATGTAGTTAAAATTAGCTCCACTTTGTCAAGCTACAACATTAAAATGTTTCTTAAATATTAATGCAACAAAAGTAATAATCCATTGCTAGTAGCTACAGTATATAACCTTGTACCACTGCAGTGGTGAGATGGAACTAAGTGCATTTACTCAAGTACAGAACTTAAGTACAATTTTGAGGTAAGTGACTTCCATTTTATGGTACTTTATACCATACCTTTATACTCCACTGCATTAGACACTGCATTTGACAGCATTGGTTACTAGTTACTGCAGATTCAGAATATTAACACAAAATATAAATCAACTAATAAATGATAATGTATTATTAAAGATTAAAGTATCTGGCAGTATATAAAGTAATTAAAATGAGCTCCACTTTTACCAGCTGCAACAACACCTTTATTGCAACACTAATTATAATCCAGTGATATAAAATGAAATTGTATAATGAGTACTTTTACTTTTGGTACTTATTTCACTACTAATACTTGTGTACTTGTGTAAGTAAGATTTTGAACGCAGGACTTCTACTTGTGACCGAGTGTGTTTGCAGTGTAATCTGAGTACTTCTTCCACCACTGGTAATTACACAGAGACATCTTCAAACAAAGGTACATTTGTACATGTACTTAAGCTGTTTACAGCACAAGTAATTTAAACTTAACACTTGAGTTTAGTACATTAGTAGTCTTTTTTAAGACTCCGAGGAAATGCCCGGGAATGCCCCGAAAATACGTACCAAGACAAACTCCAGTGACCACGGCCGTGGCAGTGAGGGCTCCGGCTGATGCTCCATATATGTGCCTGGCGTTTAGCACCAGAAAAGGAGCCTGTTCCACCAGACAGCTGGCGACACCGACGTGGTAGATGCCGAGGAAGCCACAGCCCGCAAACGAGATGTTCCAGGGCGAGTCTAAAGGAAACATACCGGTGAAGTGGGGCTAAGGTCGCTGGCAGTTATAACGTTAAGACGAGGTTCACACACAGGTATTAACTGCTACAAAATAACCTAAACTTCCCCTGTTAAAGTTGAACACACTTTGTATTTTGTAAATTATGCCTCTTTACAGCCTGTCATTAGGATAATGGACTTTATCTGGTAACTGTTTTTAGCTTTCTAGGTAAGGGTAGAAGTCACGTTTGTCGTCGCAGGTAACGTCGCTAAACTGACATTATTTGAAAATACAAAGCTACATTTATGCTGTAGCTAAACTCCGTTAGTAAATGTTCTAATTGAAAACAACCCTAAGCTAGTTAAATAGCGACATGCTGAGCCACGGGGAGTTGTTGTTGTGTCGCCTACTTGTGGTTGGTGTGTATTGGGAGGAGGGCGCAGAGCAAACCGGCTTGTCCAATCACGATCGACACCACAAAGCAAAGTGACCAATCACAATTGTAACATTTGATGAAGCGACCAATCATAATCCACACCGCTGAAACACCCGTGAGGTCAATGAGCGGGCACCTCGCTTCGTTTATTGATGTTTTTCCCCCAGACAGAGCTGCGCGTTTTGTTTTGTCCTTTCTAAATTTATCAGCCTGTTTGTTTGTGTTCACATTGTTTGTTCATAAGGAACAAAACTAGGCTATATTGGGACTGGTTATCATTAGGAAGAAAGTGTATTGATTTCCAATGCTGCAGTAGGCCTATTGGCTAGATTAACCTGTTGTTTACAGATAATTTAAAGCAGATCTGCAATAGTGCGCACTAATAGTTGTCTGCTCTTGTTTATTTGTGGTTGTGATAATTTTAGAAAATGACTAACACCTTCAATGTTTTTTTTTTTTTAAAGGGCCTGAACATCAACTTAGTTTTGGGGAACTTTGTTCCGCGAGAAAAAAATAGAATCTGTCCTAATAATAAGGATGTAGAAATGTGGCTTGTTTGCAAAGTCCTCGTTACAAAATTGTAAACGGTAGTAGGGTTTCACAAGAAATAGTAATGAAATCACAAATCTCTTGCATCTGAAGCACATTCAACAATAACAATGAAATGTTTTTCTGGAACACTTCCTTGCATAAACTATTCACAGAATTAGGCTGCAAATAGTCAGTTTTTGTGGGAGGACATGATTCCTTAGAGAACACATATTGTGGAAGCACCATCAGGTAGTGTTCATTGTCTTAAAAAAAAGTATGCCCCTGCTCTATCAAGTGTGTATTGACTGACAGTCAAGGCTGGTGAGGTATCAGGGCCCAAAGAGTCACAGGTTCACAGGACTTTTTTCATAGAAACACTAAAGTACAGTATCAACCAACACGGGTTCTGTATTATTATCTAAACTTTCATATTGTGCTCACATGGTGCATATTCCTAAATAAAGTTCCACAAACAAACTGACACACAGAAAACCTGTTGCCCGGTAGCATTAAACCAGCACAGGAGTAGGTTACTCCTTACTTAATGAGAACTTGGAGGTGACTTGCAGAGTGTACTGTACACATGATGCACAGGGGGAGGCTGGCTGAGCAGTAGGGTTGGGGTCAACAGGTGCCTAACAGCATATTTTTCCTCCTGAGGCAACCAAATAGGTTAATCCAGTTAACATGCTGACAGTAATGCAGTTCCAGTTAAAACCATCTGCTGGCATCAAGAGGGCTGATGACAACAAAAATCATTTAGGGTATATAAACTAAATTAATAACAATAATAATAAAAACATATTTTTAAATAAAACTTTAGAAAAGAAAGGATTTAAATTGTGTTTATGTATTAGGACTCACTTGGATGCACCTGAAGAGAAGTCATTCTGGCTGAGCTCCAGGAAAAGTGACTCAGAAGGCAATATGCATCTGACCAGATGATGGCCGCTGCACTGGGATGGTTTTCTGAGGAGAATTTTGTTATTGTACCCAAATAGCTCACTGAACCACTGTGTCCCTTTGGCACAGTCTATCTGAATCGAACAAATTCTTTTCTAAAATAAGTAAATGGTTTCCACAACAGAGATGAACTTTTGATACAGTGTGCAGTGCAGTTTGTACTGATGGGTCACGAATGAGTTATGAGATAAAAACAAGATGTGTAACCCTTTTTGAAGAAGAATGATAGTTCATATAAAAATTATATAGGAGTAGATCTCTTAAACTCACTTGAGTACAATTTGCAAAGTAGGTCTTCCACAGCTTTTTACATAGATACATTTATTTGATCTTACTTTAACCTAAATGTAAATTATGAATTAAGAATTATTGAATTTTTAAAAAGGAATCACAAAATATTTTTTAAAATGGCTTTTTAATAATTTGTGTGTTGTTACATTCACTTTTGTGTTTCTATCATATAAAAAAAAAACAGATTTTTGTGTAAGATGAATTATCTTTTCTAAAATTCAGCATTAAATTTATGATAAATAGACCCATGCTTTAGTCAAAAGAAAAAAAACATAACAAGCACTATTATAACTACTGATCTTGGCTTACACTGTAAACATTTTAATCTAATATAATCAGAATTGTTTACATTGTACTAAATGCAGCAGTAGAGGCTAAACAGCGCCGCCCGGTGGCCGAGCAGGTGCTGACGGCGGGTGCACACGTTGACACAACCGTCCCGCCCTGAGTCGAAACTTTGGCGGCGCCAGCATCGAGGCGCTCGGTTTTACACACAGCAACAACCGGAGAGGCGGGGCTTCTTGCGTTTAAACCGATGCAGATGGTTAGACTCCTCCCGTCGCCCGTCGGTGGACGACGTACACGAAAACGAACGAGCGACTGTGACGCGAAGCCTTTTCTTCAAAAAACATTATCGGACATCAGGAAGCAGAGAGGACCGAGAGGGCGGATAGGAGGAACAGGTTAACTCAGAGACTGATTTTACACATTATTTAGTAAATAACACTTTATTAGCCAGTAAGTGACATTAGAAACGGAACATAAATGGCACTAACGTAGCCACAGAGGGCACCAGATATGTTGTTTTTAGCTAACATTCACGTAAATATGGTGAGGCCACAACCTAGCTAATAGCTAACATCACTGTAACTTACACCAACTTAACTCAGCAAACATGTAAAATATTCCTCGCCCCTTTTCGCGCCAGTCATTTAGCTCAATCTGGCTGTAGTGGTGTCATGAGTAACGTTACAGGCACGTCATGCAGAAAGAAAACCTCGCACCAGCATATGTTATGAACAGTGGCTTCAATGGAGAGAAGTAGCGAGGAGGGGGCAGCTCCTGACGGAGAGGATGGAGACCAGGCAGCTGGTTGGATTATGAAGACAGGCAGGTTGGAGGACGAAGAAGTGGAAGTGACACCTGCATGTAACCCATCAAGGACAACGTCCAAAAGTGGAGTACCAGACTCTTCTACGGACATTTTGGCTCTGATGCTCTGGAAAGGACTTGTGTGCCAGGATCAGGAGAAATCAGAGAGGGAGACTGGACCGACGATATCAAGTGGTGTGGTGTCGGGTGGCCAGGCAGAAGTTGTTGAGCCAGAGAGGGAGGCCCCCTCTGTGTCTCCCTCCAGCCTCATAGACACCTGTGGTCCTTCCATATCAAGCCTCTCCTCATCCTACTCAACCCATCATCATCCCAATTTTTCTTCATCCTCATCTTCCTCTTCCTCTGTCTTGTCTCTGTCTCCACCCTTGCCTCCCTCTGTGGAGCTCCCAGCTGTGTTGACTGAGACAAGGCTGACCCTGGATGTGTACCTAGGAGGAGCAGCTGCACTGCCGCTGCTTTGGGGGTCCATCCCAGGGCAGCTGAGGGGCCTCCGGTACCTGAGACTGGGCTCTGAGGATAAACCAGGCCTGGATGGTGCACTGGATGTCCTACCTCATCTGACGGAGCTGCACTCACTGGCTATTCGGGGTACTTTTCTGATTAATTTCATGTGGTATTAGCTGCTTGTTAGCATAGATGGTCATAATTCACATTGCTTCATTTTATGTTTTGTTCTTAGCTTTGGCAAAACTTACATATAAAAATACATACATTATTATCTGGATGTCATTCTCTGTCTTTTTCCCTGCTTTACTCCAACGTTTCTGCTTCTAACTGCGCTTTTCTCTCTAATTCAAGGACACTGTTTTTATGACTCGCAAGGTGACCCTCTGCCTGGCCTCCTCACCACTTTGCCCACATCTGTTTTCTCCCTTTCTCATCTGGTGCACCTAGATCTTTCCTTCAACCAGCTCTCCTGTCTGCCATCCTGCCTTCTCAGCTTGCCTGTGCTGTCCTATTTGCTCCTCTGTCACAACAAGCTCTCAGCCTTGCCTCCTGATATAGGCCAGCTGTCCTCCCTCACCTACCTCTCCCTCCTGGGGAACGAGCTGGTCTCTCTTCCCCCAAGTCTGGGTCAGCTGAAATCCCTACAGACACTTGATATTTCACATAACCTCCTTCAGCAACTACCTGATGAAGTTGGTTCTCTGGAGGAGCTTGTTAAGCTGGAACTGTCCCACAACAAGTTGAAGCAGCTACCAGAGAGCATGGGTAAGGGTGTGAGGGTGAGTGGGTGTGTCAGTGAAATACCACTGCAGTAATAAACTGGAATTCTCATTTTGTTTCATGTGAGTTAAATTCATGAATGCAGCAATAAAGAAAAAGGTGTAATCCTTGTCTTCTTTGTTGCCCAGGCTCTCTCCTCTCCCTCAGGGAGCTTGTCATTTACAGCAATGACCTCCGCCTGATCCCACATTGTCTGAACAAACTGCCTCTGCTGAAAATAGATGTGCGTGACAATCCTTTGGGACAACCCCCAACGCCTCCTCCTCTCCCTCCTACACCTGGTGAGCAGAGAAAAAAAGGGTTTCAAATTGATTAGTGCTTCAATAATTTTGTCTGTATTGTCATTAGATACAGTGTTTACATTTGCTGTCCGCATAATCACTCTGTTGCATCACTGTTTTCTTACCAGATCAAGCTGAAACAAAAATTCCAGAGTTGCACCTCGGATTTGATCAGCACAGGTAAAGTGCCATTCTCAGCACGGAAACATTTTCTCTATCTCTGCAGTAATATTGTCAATTAAGGCATTTATGACTAGATTAAGATTAAAGATGCTCCTTTTGCTCCTTAGTTTCTGTGTTTCGTCTGCTGGGTGTCATGTGTTTCTCCCAGGGGGGGCTGAGCTCCTGTTCCCCCCGGGGTGCCTGGTGACAATCACAAGACTGGAGTGGGTAGAGAAAAGGCCAGAAAGGAAGTGGGTGTGGCTGGAGGAGCATGACATCTTATTGAGTCGTCCACTAGAACTTCGTCCTCATGGAATTACATTTCTAAAGGTATTTAAAAAAGGGTTTATTAAATGTAATTACAGCATCTGTTAAAGGGACACTCTTTTACACATGAACTTCAGTTTACTCGTTAGTTTGGTACTACTCTGTGAAAAATACTTGTGTAATGTTGTCAGTGGCTCTGGAGGGGCTTTGGTAAGTATGAAAAAGTAACCCTGATGAAGTCATAGTGATGTCATCAGGGTTATCTCGGCTTGGGCTTGGCGACAAATCTATACAGAGAGTCTGCATTACATACTCAAGGTGGAATTTAACAGACATGGACATTTACCAGGTAGGGAGGATCTAATGGAAAATGCTATCAAGTTGCATTATGAGAAACATAGGATCCAGTGTTTTTGGAACTTAATCCAACAGGGACTGAAAGTCAGGATATCTCGGCCTCTGCTGCACAGAGTTTGATTATTTATTTTTAAATCTGTCTCTCAGAAGTCTCTCAATTATATGGAAGTGCAATACTAAATTGCTGGACTGCTTCTTTAAATTAGTATTGTGAAAACTTTTGTGAAAATATACAGAATCTTGGACTTTTTGTGTTTTGATCCTCGTAGGTTACTCTTGTTCCATCTTGTGACTGTGTTACAGCCTGTGGAGGTGTGTGTACCATATCGTCGGACAAAAAGGAGGGAGGTGGTGGTGCAGAGGTTTGACGGACAGTCATGGAGCACTTTGCCCACTGTTCTGAGGAGAGGAAGCGAGAGTCATAGCAGTCACCCTGGTGGACGTCCAGCCAGGGTAAAGTATAAAACCTCCCACTGCAAAATAATTTTATTACAGTTGTGTTTAAGCTTTTTTTTGTCTTTGTAGTACAAATTATAATATTAGTGTTGAAAAAAAATGACCTCTTGATGTACCTGTAGCTGGCCTGCTGTGCAGTGAGCCAGTTCTCCTGGTTTATGGCAGTGTCCCGTCCAGTAAAGAATAGTTGTTCCATTACACCAGCTGGAGCTCTGCTGGTGTCCAGCTCTGACCCTGGAATTAAGCTCCACTTTCCTCCAGACTCCACCGTGCAGACTCGCACTATTACTTTACAGGTAGCACTACTGTATATGGAAGTTTTTATCAATTTGTCATTGTGGTATCTATGTTTTGCAAGGCTCTAGTTTGTCTCTCTTTCTGTAGGTGCTGCAGGTGTCTGTGTCAGAGGTACAGGCACTGTGTGGTGATCCTCAGGCCAGCGTTAGCCCTCTCCTTTGCCTCTCCCAGACTCCCAGCATGCATTTCCTGCAGCCTATCAAAGTTCAGGTCCCTCTGCCCTCTGGAGTCACAGGTACAGAGTATATCTTCATTCTCATACATGTTTATAAGAGAATGTATTAGCATGTATTAACATTGTCTGGTGCTTCTGCAGGCCATACAGTTGATATGTCCTGTTTGCATCTGCTACATGGAGACCCCACTGCCCAAACCTGGACTGACATTACATCGCAGGTGTCTCTCCACGTCACCCATTTGTATGCCATTTTCTACGTCACACATTTCTCCTGGTAAGCTTTTATAATATTCTTCTAATGTATGTTTGATTTATATATTTACTTTGTATTAATACAGCTTTGTTTGCACCATCACAGGTACTGGCTGTGGTACACCACTCAGCGCTGTGTTAGTGGGGTGGTCAGGAAGGTCTATCAAAGGCTAAAACAGTTCAAAGTCCAGTTCCTCGTCCTCCAGCGGAAGACTGATCCATCACAAGTTATGCTACAGTGTTTACCGTCTAACAAGGTTTGTAATTGTCCTCGGTTGGTGTGTATATCAGCCCTCTTCTCTCAGCCTCTGTGTGTGGTGTCTCAGCCTCGACGCTGTGTGAGTCAAAGTGATTTCATCGTGGGGTGTGAATTAAATCATAACATTTATGCTAAACAGAGATTGTGATGCTTCCTGCCCAGGTGGACGGCAGAGTGCAATCTCTGTCAGACCAATATGAAGGACCTCAGCCTTCAGACCTGTGCGACCTGCTGGAAGGAGAGCAGTTCTTCGCCGGCTTTGAGAGGGGCTTAGATATCAGCACAGGTCTGAAGTCCTCAGTGGGGCTCTATCTTAAATATCTCCTGTTTCCTTTCCTCCCAAAGTCTTATGATGTGCTGTTGTGTAGTAATTGTCCTGAAACAGCTATTTGTAAGAAGTCTTCAGGAGATATTTTCTTATTTTCTCCAGAGAGACCAGACTGTATGGAGGGAAGACTGTGTTTTGTGTTTTACTCCAGCCTGAAGAATCTGAAGGAAGTGTACATCTGTCCAGCTCAGGGTCAGAAGGGGCCAGTGAGGGGACAAGTAAGACAGCCATATTCAAAAGACAAGAAAGTGCAGTGACTGTAAATAATGTTTTCTGCTGTGTTTTCTGTTTGTACACATATATTCAAAGTCACTTTCTGAATCTATCTTACATTTCCACATCACATGGCGGTACACCTGGTGCAAAGACTGCATGACCTCACCTACATTATATTGTAACAACCAATAAGTTACAGATTGTACATATCACTCATCTACATACAGTACAATACATTCTACACTAAAGCTTAATTCAGACAGGATTAACATTACGGGGGAGGTGAGAAATAAGATATTCATTGTTCTCCTCTGTAACTCATCGTTCCAGACGGCACTTTTACCATTGGGAAATGAGACATGGACATTCAGCAGGACAAAAAGCCAAAAGTGAAAGCCAAAAGCCTCCCCAGGGGGGCTCAGGCCAGTTGAAGGGGAGGCTAAGATACTGCATGGTGAATTTGAGTCAGAAATCATACTCATTCTTTGACTCATAACTCAGTCAAATCTGAACACACAGACATGGAACACATTGATATCATTCAGAGTGACTTACACTTCCCAAGGATATCATTATCTCAGATGTCCATCGTCAATAAACGTCCATAAATCTGCTTAGAAATCGTAGAAGAAATACGCTTCAGAACTTGCCTGAGAATCATCACATTTTTAAGTTTTCTTCAGCATCAAAGTAATCCAGTGATAGTTGTCTGTACATCCGTGGGTATATTGCAAACAGGAACTGCTAATGGCTAATTCGGCATAATTTTTTCTGTTGTTATAGTGGTACCCGAATAGGCCTGTATGTTTTCATCTATCAGATTAGCAAACACATACTCCATTTTCACACAAAAGTCTAAGTAGTCAGAGCTGATAAATTGCGGTTGTAATTATTACTGGGGTGGGGGTGTAAAATTACCCACATACGGGCTGGACGGGATTAAAATCACTGACCAGAGCAGGTAATGTTAAAATCGACCCACCTCCTCTGGAGAAACAAATTGACCAGACAGTGGAAACCACTGTACACTGTAATACAATCCAAACCAATCCTGGAATAAACACTACCTCTGTGAAACTTATAATTTTTAATTGTTGGTGAAACTGTTAGAGACGTGTTGATTCAACTCTATGGTAAATTTGAGGGTGTTCTGTAGGCTTTACGGGGTGTTTTAGATTGGTTTGCATTGTATAGTTAGGTGTTTTTAATATTTTTATTCATCCGTATACTGTGTAAAAGAGTTCAATATTAGAAACACCTTTCAAAATAATACATCAAACCAAAAACTATAGCCTCAAAATGTGCCATAGAATTGGAAAACAAAACACAAACAACTAAAGTTTTGGTCTCTAATAAAACCAATATGAGCAGAACATTTTATGTAAGGTAATAATTATTTGGTAGCTTTATTGTATTGCATTGTACATTATTACATCACATGGATGTTTCTATCTTTGTGGTCACTCAATGCAATGTGTACCATAAATGCAGTTGTTATTTTGTCCCAGGAACCAGTCTGTAAGCATTGTTTGGAAAACACACTGAAAATATGTTTTGTACCTCTGTTACAGGTGTCCTTTTATAGAGGGGAGATTCCCAACAATCTGCCAGAAGAAGTGGCGAGAAAGAGGAAAGGACACGACAGCCAGTGGCTTGCAACTTTACCACTAAGACTTCCTGTGAGTTGAAGGGACCTGTTTTCCTTAGATATTTTTTTCTTAAAATATTGGATGGTATCCTTATAATATCAGAATATGCGTGTATTGGTTAGAAATAGAAATAAGACAAAATATGTACATACAAATGTACAAACACTGCACATATTATCTCCTCTCTGTTTTTGTCATAGGCTCTAAACTCAGAAAATAATTTCATCATGGAGGAGCATCCTCCTCTGAACCTGGGTGACCCTGAGAGTGGCTACCTGACAGAAGCCAACCTGCTTTCCATCTCTCTTCAGATCGGACAGGACTGGCGTGTTATTGGCATCAATCTTGGCTTAAGCTACCAGGAGTTGGACCGCATCCAGTACAAGTACAGGTAGGAATGATGAACTGCATCATGTTCAGCCAAAATTCCTTAACTGAACTCAACAGTATTGGTAATTCACAGGTTGTGATATTTTCTGATTTGCTTATTGTTTTTACAAGCTATCACATACTTCTGTGATTTTGAGATCTAAATTCAGAGCAGTTATATGTTTATTTTAAGGCCAAGACTCAGACACCACACTGCCAAAATGTAACACTTCAAATTAAACCTGACGGATTTGGTTTTATCGGATTTGATATTTTGATATCTTGACTAGAATTGAAAGTCAAGTGGGTGTTCAGTTCTTGTCTGTGCAACATGAACTTTTACAGAGTTTAAAAGGTTAGATACACGTTCATATGAAAGCAGAGCTCTATATTAATAAGGGGAAATAAAAATAAACCTATTATAGAATTCCAACATTATCTCAACCTGACCGGTTTAATCTATATTTTTGTTAAAGATAGAGTAAAATGTGTGATCCTACGAGAGAGATTTAGATAAATATGTACATTTTCTGTTTAAAGTATCTCAGCATGAGTGAATGACGTAACCAGTGCGTGCACATGTGTGTGTTAGCACAGCCAAAGCCTCTAAGGGAACAAGATGGAGTGAGATGTAATGTGAGTGAAGGAAAACCGCAGGGGGAGAGAAATGGTAGAGACTTTTGATTGTTTTAATCTGCACTGTTGGCCATCACTAAGCCATCTGGGACACTGCAGGAGATTACACACAGACTGATGCTCATCTGTCCCTCCCCCTACTCCTCGTGCTCAGAAAACCTGTCATGACGCATCATGGAAGAAGAAAAATGCATTATGTAAAATCACACATACATGTTGTGTAGATGGTTTCTGTGTATGGTTTGTAAATAGGAATTGATCAACATGTAATTTTAATGATTTCTGTACTTGATGGAAGTGGTCCAATAAATGTTTTCCTTTGGAAACAGGCAGTGCATAGCCTAAATCTCTAAGATTTGATGATCAAATACCTACAATTTATACATGGACTATCGTCCAACTGCATGGAGAATGTAATACCACACATGAATAGGCTGTTAGAACATTTCAAATAGTATATTTATTAACGACAATATCTAGAAAGTGATTTCGTCCTACGGTGGAATTGAAACATACTGTACTGCTCATGGTCATAGCTGGTTATTCCAATGAAATGGTTCTTGGGATAATATAATCTTGCATTGATGTGAGAACTGCTAATATTTAAAATCAAAATATATATTTCAATCGTTTGGTAGGTCACTGCAGCCGATGTAATATTTCTTGTGTATGTTTTGCTCTCCTCACCAGGGACAACCTGGGAGCCTTGGTGCTGGACATGCTGTTCCTCTGGGCACGGGGACAGAGGAACGCAGGACCAGGAGCAGTGTCGAGGCTGGTGGCCGCTATGATAGAGAGCGACAGGAGAGACCTGGCAGATGAGATCGAGGACATTGTCAGTATAGGAAGGAGAAAGTACTTGGAGTCACTGAGGAGAGTGGGCCTGGAAGCAGGGAGCTCCTCCCTCTGTGAAGCGCAGCAGTAGATAAACCCATGCTGGGTGCAGATGGCTGACTTACACTTGAGTAACGTCTTTGTTTACGATGTGCACCCCATCATCTCATCCTGCTGTCTAAACAACTGTCCTGGAGTACAAAAAATCTCTTCTTTTTTTTTGCCTTTATTTGATTGTGACAGGTGAAGAGGTAGACAGGAAACTTGGAGAGAGAGGGTGTGACATGGAACAAAGGTCACTGGCTGGAATTGAACCATTCACCAGCTACGAAGGTGCTCCCAAAAATCTCTCTTAACACAATCATGATAGCCAGCTACCAGCTGGTGGCGCCTTTCAAAAGACCTACAGAAGACACGTGAAATGGATGAACTGCATGAAGATGATGGCCTGTTGCTTGTTTTTTTCCACTTTTTAAAAGATGTCTTAGTATGCAAGACAATACTATGAAAGCCAATTTCTGCCAAGAAAAGGAAAAAAAAATGATGAAATGTTATATATGATAAAGATATTCATGGTAAGTCAAAATTACGAGATACTCTGATTTTTGACTTAGTATGTCATAATCTTGATTTACTACCTCATAATTTTGAATTACAGCAGTTTCTCATAATTGACTCAGAATCTCATAATTTTGACTTAAGTCAAAACTTTCAGTGTAGTGTCTCATAGGTTTGATTCAGTATCTCGTTATTTTGACTTACCGTGAGTATTTTTAAATCAACTTTTCATGTTTTTTTATGTTTTATTTCCATAGAAGTAACTATTACCTATTCAGGACAGAGTTAAGAGGCAGAGCAAACACTGGGAGACGTTGCACTATAGAGGCCTGGATCACTTACTGAAAGTGCAAGAGGCCATTTTTATGGTTGATTAAATTTCTTCCTTGTGTGCCTTTGGTCACCTAGAAACCAGCTTAGCTGCAGCACAATCTCACTGACATATCAGGACATTAGATTGTTTAAATGTATATATGTTTTTTTTATTTTATTTCTAGTAAAACTGATCTAAAGAAATGTGTCATCGATTTATTTTTTTGAACTTTCTGCAGGTAGTCCTAGTAGTGAGGCACTGGTTGTTTTAGACACGTTCATTGCTGCATGCTGCCCCTCATCCCCAATATTTTTCAACTGTGGCCATTTTTCTATTTTTGTGTTCAAGGTCATCTGGTTGAGAAGAATCGTCACGATGACGCCGGCCCCCATCCCCCACCCCTACACCTATATTGCAAATAAAACATGCGTCTGTACTTCTACTATACACCACTAGAGGAGCCTTTTTAATTCCCTTTTCTATTTTTTTTATTCGAGTCCTACTCCATCGCCAGCTAGGCTGCCCCCCCCCCTCCTTCCCTGCCTGCCTGCTTTCACTCCCACCTCCTCTACCTCCCTCCACTGGACTCAAATGCTAGTAACACCGGTAGGTTAGATATTGTCGGTCTGTCAGCCAAAGATACAGAGTAAAGGCTTTGATTTCACACTACAACCCCACCAGGAGCGGTAACGGAAACGGTATGTAGATAACGGGATGCAGTTAAAGTCTTGGCGGATGTCTTGATTCAGAAAATGTGTGTGTTGTTGCTCGAAGCCGTTAAAAATGTTACCTGGCAATAACGTGAAGGCGACACGTAAAGCTGAAATTCCTGTTTTAAAATAATGGAGATAACGCGACACGAAACGCTAGCCAGCGTGTCAGACTGGGATGTGACCGTATGTGCGGCTGTCGCTTCGTTGTGAGAGGACGCAAATAATTTTCCGTTATGTGGCAAACCAAGCATTTTTTTCAACATATGGTGGGTTTAATATACCGTTCACGGTAGGCCTGTTGCTGTTAAGATGTAAGCTACTACGGTGTCGGCATGAACGTTACGAGTCACGGATGAGTAACGGTTATAGCTGGGTCGTTAACGTGCCGGTGAAGTCAATATGCCTCGTCATTTTTTGCCCATAAAACCGACGAGACGCTGGGCGCAGGTGTAGCGGTTATTTATTATGTTGGGGACAAACGCGTTATCCCAACTTTAATTGTTTCTATAGATTTTTTTTTTTTTTTTTTAAAGCTCGCTTGGTTTTGGATGTGAGAACAGAGTAATTTCTGCCCGACCTGCCGGCTTCCGCTCACTAGTGGTTATCATGTGGGCTGGGATGTTGGTAGTAGAGGGTAAACCCACTTAAACTGCACCCACCTCCTTTTTCATTGGTAGAGAAAAGTGAAGCTGCTCACCTCTGACAGGCAGACTCTAGCTAAACATTAACATACTGTAACTCCTTAGTGCAAGGTGAAAGGAAGACAAGATAGAAAAATAATGTCTTGCCTGCTGAAGGCCATTTTTATTTTATTATTTCAATTTAACTGCTGAGCAAGATGTTCAGAGTTAGCAGGGTATTGGTTAGGTTATGATGACGCCAAGCAGTGTAATAAAGCATTCCTGCAGCCTTGAAATAATTGATGAGGTGAGCCATTCTTGGGTGTAGGGTGACATCGCCTGCTTTCCAGTGGAACTGCTGTACCTTTCTGGCTTTAATGCTAAAAACATCACTTTACTTTCATTCAGTAGAAAACAACAACATGGTGTTAAATAATTTAATCTGCACGCACGACTACACAAATGTAGCATTCCCTGAAAGTATGCTAAAATCCCAGAGGCAAGGACTGCTAAATGTCACTGGTGTATGTGCACTGAATGATGTATAGCCGTGCTGGTGAGAAGATGCTGTGTGAAAGTTGCAGTTCTTCAGGCCATTCGAGGTCGTACTGTAATCTGCAAACTGTAATCAGATTCTTTAATGCTGCATTTGGCTTTCTTTCTAAGGAGAGTCCACTCACGATGGTATCATTATTTTCCCATCAAGGATGTAAGAAAGCTGAGAGGGAGGAAAAACAGAGGAGATACAAGAGAAAAGCCCCAGGTGACTTTAGAAACTGGGCCACCAGGGATACCAGTGGTGTCAGAGGAGGGACTAAACACTACACCACCTCTCTGCACAGAAGGGCCATTTGTTTTCTGCCTGAAAGTTGAACTCTGCGTGTTACTTCTGATCTACAGCAGGTGCAACAATGCATTACTGTGCAGGTTTAATGGCTGCACTGTGAACTCAGTGTGGAGGACCTGTAGTGGAAATGCATCACTTTGCCCAGATCATAACTCTCACTCCACTGGTTGTAAACGGAGATTGCGAGAGAGCGTTTGTAAGTAGGTATTAGGTTTATAATCCTGATGCTGTGGGGAGGAGGGAACAGTAATCAGGTTTATCTGTGACACCACAAATTTCATCCCTTGTTTCTGCAGTGCTGTAGATGTCCAAAAATAGGCTGCATCTTATAAACCAGTATTTGAAAAAAAGCATGATAGACATGCAGCTGCAATACAGCTGTCAGTGCAGAGAACTATTTAAAACCCAATCCTTTAGAAATAAATGATGCAACAAAAATACACATTGAGCTGGAAGTACGTCATATAATACTACCTCATACTGTAGTAGTTTAAATAATACCCACAAATTAATACTTTTAATGAATACTAGAAAATAATGGCTCCAGAAGGAATATAAAATTGCACAGATTGAGTTGTATATTATATCTGGGCTTTGTGCTCTTGAAGCTCAGAGAAGTACTTGACATCTGATAGAGGACTGTGTCTGAAACAGTCCTCCGTGCAGCTCCTCTGTCGATGGCTTAGAGCTCACAGTGTGTTGATCAAACCAGTTCATGTGAGACAGATGGACTGCTAACAACAGCCTTCTCTATGCTAATGCCCGTGTGATTTTCATTTCTTTACTCTCTTTTTGACCAGCCACAGTCACGTGGAGTGGAGTGCTGACTACTACTGTGCTTTGTCACTATAGCCACTCCCTCCTATCAATCACCAAACTCACTGTCATTTAGTCAACAAGACCTTTTTACTCTGGTTGGTGCTCGAGGACGGAGAGGTAGTCAAGGAGCTGTGATGGATAAGGTACATTTTTTCTCTGGTCGATTTGAATGAAAGGAATCTAATTTGCTTTGAGTTTTGCATAGGAAATTAACTGGTGTCTGGTGTCCCCAGATTTTCAGTATCTGCAGGGTTATTTTTATCTTTTTGTAAGTCTTTTGTGATTGAGACATGCCTTAGAGCAGAGTAGTTGAAGCAACTAGCTGCATATATGCATTGTGCCCACATCATTTCTTGTTTTTACTAGCACTGATCCAGTTTTGTCAGCTTTTTAATGCACCTCCAATATACATACTGTTTTGTATTTTTGGAAAGAAAAGCTTCCCATCTTCTTGAATTTAGTGCATTTATTTAACAGCTTCTTTTATTTAACTACGCTTATAATTGTTGAAAATGTTAAAGGAATTAAAAGAAGTGGAAAAAGGTTACATGAAATGTTATTGTACCGGTTGTTACCAGCTATCATCTCAGTATAAGTCTTACATCTAAATTGTCCAAAAATGCACAGTTAGATCTTGTTAAGTTGTTTTGAAACTAATTTCAGAAAGATTTAAGAGCATACATTACTCATCATATTCTTCTACCTAATACCTCAATAACATAATAATCAACTGACTTTTCAGGTCAGTCAAAAGACTTAAAAAATCAAACATCCTTTTATACATTATTCTATTACATTATTGCACTTTATGTAACATGTGGTGTCATTCTTAAATGGTATGTAAATCGGTATGCTGACACACCCTCTGCCCCACCTTTGTGGGATTACATGAGCTGGATCATTACATAAGCATTTAACTTTAAACATGTGAACTTGTAATTACATATTTTAAAAGTTTAAATTAAAAAAGGAATTAGGAATTTATTATCTTAACGTCTAGTACAAGAAGATTGCTTTCTGCTTTACTGACAAGGTTCAACGTAACTTATCAGTAACCTTGTCAGTAAAGCAGTGTTTATTGCCTCATTTGTTCAAGTTGAAATGATGAACAAGGGTCAAAAACAGAGCTGTTATCTGTCTCAGTCGGTGCCCGGACTCTTTGGTGGCTTTTTAATCAAGCGCATCCAATAGTTGGTTGAGGGGGCCGGGTTAAGTTGTAAGTTTGAAGGTTCTGCATGGCAGTTAAGTTGCACAATCACCTTGTCTATTGTTTACTCATGAGTGCTTATCTGCTCTAGAGGTACAAACTAAAAATATGACCTCTGTGTGAATGTGTGTGTGTAAAAGAGATGTTTCAAGTCACTTGGGGTTAGCTAGTTTGATAAAGAAGTTTTCAGTCACTTTTATTCAATTATTTAAAAATTGTGAAAAAAAGTGACTTTTCCTGTTTAAAAGCGTAGTGAATTGAAAAATGACTTTGCAAGTCCTTTACATGCTTTAAATTGATGTATGTGGTTGTGTGGGGTCTGGAGAGAAGAAATACCAGTTCACCTGCAGTTTTCCTGACAGGTTGTTATTTTTATTATATATCTCGTGCTGTGAGAATAAAAGTAATTCCTTGGAGATCTCGTTGATGAGTGATGCCACTGTGCTGTGGACACACTGAGGCCAGTTGTTTCCATACAGACTCCAATTGTCATGACATGACAGTACAGCCAGGCTATGACTGTGGGTCAAATAAATGCCCTGCTGCAGACGCTGTTGTATGGTGTAGATGAACTGAAGTGGACGAGTAACGCCACAAGCATGGCAAAGAAGGAGGGACATGCCAGTTTGATGGGTGACTCATGCAAGACTGCAGTGCTCTATACAACCCATGCATTTCTCCTCAGTCCTATTACTAACAGAACATATAGTCTTCTGCAAATTATTGTGAGAAAGAGAGAAATCAGTATGCTGACTGTGGAGTTAACATGTTCAGGAGGAAGTCAGTGACAGGAAATAGGGAAGCAAAAGTAGCATGCAGTTAAGTGAGAATGTGGGCTCTGTATCACTGCTGGGTGAGAAAATGGTGAAGTCGATGAATAGTTAGAGAGAGGTGTGCGATGGAGGAGGGCTGTGTGAAGCTCCAGGGAGCTCCAGCAAACAGAGACCAGAGAGGCGGCTCGCTGACCTGTTCTGAAAACCCCCTCTCCTCCTCCCTCCTCCACCTCGGGAGCAGCCTGCGAGGGCCTCAAGTCCCCGTCCAAACTAAACACACCAGAACACAGCTGCATTCATGCCCAGGATACAGTTATCGGAAACCTAAACATCGACGCTTGCTGTGCAATCTCTCTGAAATGGAGTCTGAGGAATTAAATGATACTGGTGTCATACGAGTGCACGAAGAAGCACTTCACAAAAAAAGCCGCAAGTCAGCAAAGATCTGAGAGGGAAAAGCTGTGTTTGAGAGTCGTGACTCGTGACTGAGGGAAATGATGGGGGAGGGCTGGTGAGGAGGAGAGAGGAGGAGGCGGGTTGCACACGCAGGGGCAGGTTGTGATTGGTGGATGAAGGGGGTGGAGAGAATGAAAGGGGAAATGGGGAACATCTTTTCAAACTGAGAGCATTCTGTACCAAAAATAGGGAGCATCTTCTTTGCCACGTCAGACATATTTCATCTGTTTGCTCAAAAATGATTGTTTTAGCATACTGACGATATAGCGCTTCTCCCGTATGACTCCAGTTTCAGTGAAACAGCTTATGCATAAAACATGAGTGTTCAAGGACACACATGACGCACAGATGTTGCAGTGATGCTAGATTTGTTTAACAGAAAGTAGTCCCTCTACAGTGATCGCTAAAGCTCTGTTTTTAAGGAGCTGTCAGCAATGTTGCCAAATTATGCTGTGCAGTGGTAAACTATGAAAATGTATCTTGTGTCATTGTCCTTATTTAGGGTTTAATAAGTGATACACAGAGTTTTTGATAACCAACTGTAGGGCTGTATCAATTAGTCCACAGACAAAAAATGAATAGCAACTATTCTGATAATCAATTAATCGATTTTTCAAGGAATAATTTTTCCCTTTTCTTTCTCTTCTTCTTTCAGATTCAAATAAGCTTTATTGGCATGACAGAGCAGGAAACTATATTGCCAAAGCAGTACAGAAATACAATATGTATTATACATTCCCTCATTCTAGCTCCTCAGTTGTGAGGATTTGCTTGCTGCTTTTCTGTTGAACTTTTGAATAGGTTTCTTTTAGCAGTGTTGAGGCTAGTCTTGCATTCATCTGTGGTGTATCTTGAGTTAGTCATGCCAGGCTAAGACTTAATACTGTTGACCTGCCATCCCACCTGTAACTGAGGTCCACAGCACACCTGGGAGTAGAGTCAGAAAGTTCTTCATACTGCCATACAACCCCTGACCCTCACTGGGGAGGCTTAAAATACCAAGCCAGGAGTTTAGGATTTATCCCTTCAAAATCTAAACTTTTGGTGAGAAAAATGCAGTTTTTGTGTGGACAGAGGGCTGAAATGGATAGAAAAAGATGCATTTTTAAATTTAAAGTGCTCATTCTCTCAGTTTCTGTCACTTCTGTTAGTCAAGGCTTTTTCTTCGTCATTTGTGGGTTACACGGTGGTGGAATGAACTCCCTACTGAAGTCAGGACAGCAGAGTCACTGCCCTCTTTTGTCGTAGTTTGAAAAACCATTTTTCAGCCTGCCAGCTAGCACTTCCATCTCATGTCTCACGTCTTAAACAAACAAAAATACTTATGATGTAGTTTTCTAAAATGCTTTTAGCTGTTTCTTTGGGAGGGTTGCACTTCTCACTTTTGGTGACCTCTTATTCCCTTGGACAGATGTGTCTGCCAAATGAACTTAATGTAACAAGACAAGCAATTTAATCACACCACCTTGGGCTTTAGTAAATTGTGATTGATGTTTTTCACTATTTTCTGACATTTTATTAACCAAACAATTAATAATTAATAATGAAAGCAATTATTAGTTGCAGCTCTAACTGACTGACATTGATCTTTTGGGGGGTTAAAACTAGTATTTGGTAGTTTTTGCTGTATTGTAGGTGGTGTAACAGCTTGTTGCTCCAAGCAAGTCTATGTTGTAATGTTTGCAAAGGCAACATTGCTTCATTCTAACTTTTGAAATGTACTGATCATCCGTTTTGTTGGAACATTTCTGTTAAAAGCCACTTTATGAGAGTATTTAATATGAGCAGGTCATTTTCCTGTTTCTTCCCAGATATCTCCTGATAACTTGAACTAACTACAACTGCAAGGAGACAAGTGGACAAAGCATAATCAGACAACATAATCCCAGTTGGGCAGCAACACACTACTGTAACAAACAACAAAAGACAAGGACAACCACCGAGTGACTAGCTAACAGACAGATTAACACTTTGACCAGCCAGGGCTTCACATAAATGGCTGACAAGCAGATCAGGTAAGGTTGAACGTGAAACAAATACAGCAGCATTGCGGCCTTGTTTTCATCTACTGACCTTCTGTATTCCATATTTTTGTCTCTTCCTCTATGGTTGTCACCTTCCTCCAGTTTGCCTGCCAAATTGATCAATGGGGGGATCGCTGGCCTAATTGGAGTGACCTGTGTGTTTCCCATTGACCTGGCCAAGACTCGCTTGCAAAACCAGCAAAATGGATCTCGCCTTTACACCAGCATGTATGACATTTCTGTATTTGACTTTTACATATGTCACATTCATATATATTTACAGTCTATAACTCATTGTTGCTGGCCTATAGTCAGAACTAACTAAACTGTTGTATTTGTGTTTCAGGTCAGATTGCCTTATTAAGACCATCCGGTCAGAGGGGTATTTTGGGATGTACCGAGGTAAGTTTTTTACTTTGACAGGAGATTCTTCTGATTAAAATGTCGGACCAGTGTAAAAAAAATGCAAGCATCAAATCTGTTAGGTAGCATATGATTCTTACTTTCAGCTTCATAGTGAGGCTACAGACAGGGATCTGTGTCTCAGGCAGTTATCTGGAAAAACCACTATAGACCACCTCATTTTCTCTCTCTCCCTTCTCGGTTTTTTTCTTTTCTTTTTCTTCTTTATTCCTCTCTCTGTCGTTTTTATCCTCCCAGGAGCCGCGGTGAACTTAACACTAGTCACGCCAGAGAAAGCTATCAAATTGGCTGCCAACGACTTCTTCAGGCATCACCTCTCCAAGGATGGGTGAGACATGAAAGTGCTGACAGGCTGACTGACACAAACCCGCCGCCTTCATTCACACTGTGATTAACTGGCGTGTTTTCTAACATGTAACCTGACACATTAGCTGCCTGTATTCTCACCAAGCTTCTAGTTAATCCTCAACCGTTCTGTCTTCTCCTCCGAGGCACCAAGCATTTCACGGTGGTTTGTTAAAAATACAGAACTACTTGTATTTAGTTGTAGTCAGCAGAAGTCCTCTCTGAAATCACATTACCAAGTCAAATTACCACATAATGGTGTCACATGTCAAACATTAGCAAACGTCATCTGGTGTTGCTGAAATCCATCACCCATTGTCCCCCATGAGCACTGTCTGCATAGATAAACCTGAAGGTTTCTGGGGCATCTGTTTCCATCTCTATGGTGACAAACATGCAGGCTGATGAATAAGTGACTTGTCTGGCCCAACCGCTCACATTGTGAATTATTAATCTGCCCTTGTGCCTGACATGTTGATATGGAAGACAAAGATTAGCATCACCAGCGCAGGTGGTGACAACTCCTTTTTTGAGGACTGCATAAATAAAGTTGTCTGGCTTTCACGCTGTCAGTCTAGTACATGTTTTAATCTGATCTTGCTTTTTGTCTTTTCTTTTCAGAAAACTCACTCTGCTCAAAGAGATGCTGGCTGGGTGTGGGGCAGGTACATGCCAGGTGAGTGAGCGAGGTGCTGCTTTAATTGCATCCTCCTGTTCTCCATCTGGAACTGTTGCCTTTAGCACTGCCAGTGCCAGCACGCACACAAACCACTGGGCCTCAGCCATTGCCTCATTTGTCACTGCCTGCAGCTAGAATTAGCCACCACCTCGTTTAAATGAGAGGTGGTAGTAGTAGAGTAGCAGAAACAAGCTTGCAGTTTGTCTCTGTACATTGTCCCTGTTATCTGTGATCTGAATGTGACCTATAACGTTCCACTTTCATGAATGATTTTTAATGACTGAAATGTTGTCCGGTTAGCAGGCGATACACTGCACTGGCAGCTAGATTTGAGTGATCAGATAAGACGCTGTGAGAGTGCTTGGCCATGTGCTCTGAGTGAGTGAGTCAGAGGGAAATGCCTGTTGTCAATGAGGGCAAGCACGAGGAACGTGATTAGATTAAGTGTAGCAGACCTTGGATTAAGATTGTGGTTGAGAACATGGCCATCTCACCCTTAATCCTGTTAACTAGTTACTACTGCGTGGATTACAGAGGAAAACAAGAGTTGACATTTAGCTAACAGATGCCAGTAGATTTACACGGGACACACGTTTTGCCTGACACACTCTGTACCAATCAATCCTAAACTCTGACTTTCGTGTTACTCACATTCACATGGAGGAAAATTCAGCTGATTTGTTCACAGTGTGCACATGTTGACACTGTACCTGACACCTTTATTTTGTTTTGTTGCAGGTTATTGTCACAACTCCTATGGAGATGTTGAAAATCCAGCTCCAAGATGCTGGACGAATTGGTAAGAGGAAATGAAATCCAGATGAGTGGTTTAGCAAAGAATGAAGTGTAGGGGATAAACTGGAGAAACAGTGGCCTCATGTGGTCATGTCAGAGATTACAGTAGCTTTATTCTGATTTCTTTTTACTGGTATGAATTCAAAATGTCTGCCCACATATCTGTTCTCAGCATTGTGTGATTCTTGTAGCTTTATATGAAACTTTTGCTGTTATTAATGTTGTGTTTCGTATGCTCCATAGCGGCTCAGAGGAAGCTGATGCCAGAGACGGTGACAGCAGGTGCTGTGGAGACCAAGTCCCCAACAGCCATGCAGCTCACCAGAGAATTACTGAGGGAAAAGGGCATTGCTGGACTGTATAAAGGCCTTGGTGCCACATTGCTCAGGTAAAACAGATCTGGCAACTAGGTGGTAGTTTTACCAGCCAACTGTAAAGAACCTTACATGACTTACTGTGATTGTCCATCATATTTCTCTCTTTTTGTAGGGATGTTCCTTTCTCCATCATCTATTTCCCCCTTTTTGCCAACCTGAATAACCTGGGCAAAAGAGGTGTAGATGGGCCTGCTCCTTTCTACGTGTCGTTTATATCAGGCTGCCTTGCAGGGAGCACTGCGGCTGTTGCTGTCAACCCTGTTGATGGTGAGCAGTGGGACTGCGATCGTTGTTACAGCAATGTGTGCGCCGTTAGTTGATGTCATATATTCACCTGAGCTCTGTGTGTTGCAGTGATAAAAACTAGACTGCAGTCCCTGAACCGAGGGAGCACAGAAGACACGTACAGTGGAGTGACTGACTGTATCAGGTGACCTCATTATGTCTTTACTGCTGCAGCATGTGTGGTGGTGTCTGTGTAGTCAAGTCAAAATGTATTTAAAGTGTCATCACACAAGAGTGTCAAAAAACAACAACACAGAACTAACAAACAATAAAATTGATAGATTATTAAGAAACACAAATTAAAATCGGTAGAGATAAAACACCACCAACACCATATCTACCATATATAACTAGTGCTGCCTGTATGTTTCCTTTTTTTATAATGAGCTTTTATTTGCTCTCTAGGAAAATCCTGCGTAATGAGGGTCCATCAGCCTTCCTGAAGGGAGCCTACTGTCGAGCCTTGGTCATTGCACCTCTGTTTGGCATCGCCCAGGTGGTCTACTTCCTGGGTGTGGGTGAATTTATCCTCAGCTTCTTGCCTAAAAAAGACAACTAAGAAGCACCTCCTTTCTGCCTTCCCCTCCCATAATGCATCATACCAACTGCGTGAGGATTCATCTCATTCTGAAAGAAATCTTTGATGGATCAAAGTACGACCAATCAGTACATTTTGTTTTCAATTTATTGTGTTGAATGTTGAAATAGTTTAGGAGAGAGCCTTTGTTTGCCAAGCTGCCTGTGGTGGCACACAAAATTCCAGTAGGCACGCTCAGCCACCTCTCTGGAAATGAAGCCACACATAACATTCGAAGTTTTAAAGGAATATTGCTTTACAATTACATTTGATTGCATATTTGAACATGATTGTTGAATTTTCAAAGTAGATGTACTGCCCTTGGTTGCTGCAAGCCCTGCAGTACCTAATGTTTTCCAACAGCATTAGCCTCTGAATGACAGAGAAGACCATAGTGATCTATTAAAAATTATAAACTGTAACTAGCTAAATTAAATGCACATAATCTATTCAAAGAATTCCCCCAGACCTTATGTCTGGGGAGATAATATACTTAGAATTAGAGCAAAATATATGCCTCTGTTTCAGACAAAGATCCAGGGAATGTGTTGATTTGATACCAGCACACCCCCTATAATATTTCCTGAGAAGCCACATCCCTTCCTGTAAGTGGTTGTAATGACCTCAGCCATTCAGCTCTGAGACTTTGATTGCCTTGGCTTTTTAAGTAGATCAGGTTCCATTTGATATTTAGTGCTACCACAATGGTTCGACTGTTTTGCCTCTGTGAAAGATATCTCGTGTTTCGTAGTCACACATCCAGACTGAAGAGACAGTGTACAACATTTTGGGCATTATGCACAACCAAACTACACGTACCTACATGTTGTTTAACCCCACAGAAAAACCGCTTCTACGCTTCTTTTTATGGGTCGTAACCATCAAACATGTTGTACTTGTGGCCACACCCAATCAGTGATGTCACAGACAGATGATGGAAAACACCTGCGCTGACATCATCAGTGATTGGACTGTGGCCAAAAGTGTAGTGCGCTTTAAAATTTCAGTCCAAAATTTCAGATGAAAGCATGAACACTAAATGAGCTGAAAGTAATTTTAATAGAATGCCAGGTTATTAGTAAATATTCAGTAATTATGCTGATAAATGGTCAGACATCACATGCTGAGGCCTCTTGAGCACAGTCATCCATTGTGGAGCCAGTAAGACTGTAGCTGGAGTAGTTCAAACCTCTTACATCCAGACATGATTATTATTGTTTACAGCGGAGTTCACACTCAATTTAAATTCTTTGTCCGAACTTGAATTCAGTCGCAGGACCCAAAGAGCTAATGAAAAACCTTTCTTTATCAGAAAATTAAACCAATGTGGTTTCAGTGTTGAGTCTATGAGTTTTACCAAACATCTCTGCTTGTTTGCTTTAGAGGTTTTGTTTGCTTTAAGCTGCTAGGGAAAGCAGCCCCGTCGTATCTTGTTTATGCATCACAACACTGAAGCCCTGCCATTGGTTTATCTCACCAGAGATCAAGGTGACTTTAATGTGTATTATCCAATCACATTCCTTCCTCGCTCCCACTGTTTAAGCAGCTTGTACTGTTGCACTGTAGATGCGCAATGCAACTTTTCAATGTATTATCATTTGTGGGAGTGAGATCTATTTATCAATATTCCTTTCTATAGGCGGATTAGCACTATATATTTGTATGTGTTGTTTTTCCTGTGTCAAAGTGTCCACCTTAACTATATTGTATATATGCAGATGATATGAACTTTTATGTTTTAGGATTTATTGTTTGTTTTGTACATGATGGCTTATTTGCACACCTACCTCTCCAGCTCCCCCCTCAATCCATATTGTGGTGATTTTATGTTATGATGATGTGGACATATCAAATGAAGGAACATATTTCAATGCAACAAGCATCATTTGAACTTAAATGCAGCATATTGATGAGGGTTTTATACTGTATGCAAAGGAGAACACTAGTGTAGATCTAGGTTGGTTTTTTGGAGGTGCAATTTCTCCCGAGCTATCGGTTAAGTTGGGTCAGCCTATTATCCTGTTTCCTACAGTTTTATCAACTAGGACCAAATGAAGCATCATGTAATGATGATAGAAATGTAGTTAGTTTTAAGTGAATGACCTATGGCACTACTTAAACTGTTCTGGAAATGAAATAAAATGACATACACCTTGGATAAGGCCAATAGGGACTGTAAATCCTAACATCTGTCTTTTTGAACGGTGCTTCTTTCGTGAGGTAGCTGCAATATGACAGCGGCGGCACTAACAACCAAGGCTGTACCGACTGAATCACATGCGAATCTCAGCGTTATCAATGTCTTAACTGAAAGCCATAGGTCAGGGAGGGACAGCGGAACTGCCAGACATTGGCTGGCACCTCCAGCCATGTTGACAGATGACAGCTGAGCCACGGGAAAATGGCAAAAAAAAAAAAAAAAAAAAAAACCTGCCTACTCGTGTGAGCTCATCTTTATAAATTACTGTTGTAGTTTTTTCAACATTCCGATTGCCAGTTCATCTCATATATGCTGTTATTGTGATCATAATGCCTATTTTTGTGTTGTTGAGATTGTTATGATTTTTTAACCCCCCCCCCCCAACTCCTCCCTTTCAGATTTATTTGATCTGTTTTTGGTTGAATCTTGAAAAATGTTGTGCAAGTCATTTTGTTTTACTCAGCTGTGAATTTTCACTGTGCATTTGGTCACGTATGTGCGTGTGTGTGTCTGACTGTGTAGTGCTGTAGCTGATGTGTAGTTGTTAGTGTGACACTGCGGTATTTTTCTCTTTGATTGTCAGACCCATGCTCTCTCCTCTTTCCTTCTATCTGTCACACTCCTCTGCCATCTACTCTCCCCAGCATCGACAGCCAGGGGTGCAGGTTAATGCAGAGGAGCTTTAAAACACCAAATCTATGACTTAGAGTGTATACAATCAAAGAAAGCACAAAGGATTATTAGGCACAAGAGACCACATGGCCCACATTGATTATACTCAGACAAAATCCTTTTGAAAACAATGTGCTGCTTTTGCAGACATGGATTGAAGTCTGAGTTATTTCAGTGGAGATGTTGAATGAGATTAACTTTTTAGTATTGTAAGAAAGTTTATCTATGTCTGTAAAACTTGATCCACAGGGCTGAGACGACAGGTCATTATAAGAGAACCATGGTGCCCACCATGTCACCCATCAGCAGTTATCCACAAAATATATATATCGCCTACATATTCTAAATGAATCAGATATAAGAATGTAACTTAGATATTATGAGATGTGTTATAATTATAGTGAAGAGTTTATTACATTTTAATCTAAAGATTTGTGCTTTACACATTCACTGAAAAAATCCTGAACCAGCTCACTGATATGCAATAAGTAGAAGCCACACACACTAGAAAAAAATAAATAAACAGGAAAAAAAAATCACAACACAACCTGTCAATTACAACATCACACAATATATGATGCAACCGGGGACCTTGGAGGCCTTCTGGGGTCTGAGCTCTCTTCGCAGCCTATGTTGTCTTCCTCCAAGAGGAACTGTGCATTACAGCACTTTAAAACAAGGACCCCCACCCCACTGACCATCTACAAAGTCTCTCTCTATGACAAAGAGGGTGTTTATGAATATGTGTGGTGAATGACACAGTTGTCCTAGACATTGTTGACAATGCAATGGAGAAAAAAATGAAATAAAATATTGTGTTCCCTGTCACAATTTGCTGTTCAATAAACTGACTGTCCTTAAATCAGCTGATGTAGTTGTCTGTGCTGCAGGTTACACTTTTTTTTTATTGCTGTATCTGCTTTCAAGGTCCAGTAGTCGTCTGACAAAATACAAAAGAACCGACATTGCAGGTTATTTTTTTGCCCGTAATAGTGCTGTGAAAACCAAACAGCAGGGAGACGTTTTGAAGAGTGCGAGGATGACAGTAGCTCATCAGGGCACAAGAACAGCTGAGACTGTTGTCTTGTGATGATTTGCTGCCTCGTGAAGCCACCAGGTGTCAGTGTGGGGTCGCAGGAGAGCTGTAGTCCCTGCCGTGGTGGGAGTGGGAAGAGTGTGAGCAGTGCTGTACATTACAGGTGTATGCTAAGCTTGGGTGGTGGTGTGTCAGTAAATCATGTGCTCCGATCTCACTCTCTGTCTAGATATCTTACTCTCTCAGTCATGCTAGTTTCTATCTCTTGCAGCTGTGATGCTGCTTGTACACACACGTGTGCCTTTCTTGCCTGTGATCTGTGTGGTTTTCACTTGATAAATGAGGTGTTTCTATATCTGTTTATAAGTTGCATGATAAGAATATCAAAATGTGGATTTCAGCGACTGTTTGAGGTTCCCCACATGATTCCTGCACGTTTCAGCAGTACTGATGTTATGACAGGGGTTTATTCATTATTAATCCCCCGCTGTTTGCTATGTATTCAACATTACTGTTTATAGCATTAGTTTCCAGGGTGCTATTTTGTCTTCACATAACCCTGCACACATGCACGCACGCACGCACACACACATATACACACACTACTGTCTTTCTATTTGTCTGTGTCTTTGTATCCAGGTCTTATTTCAGCCAGAATCAGATTTCATATTGAATTTTGTGCCTCTTTGAGAGACTCCTTTCATCAGACTATCTACTCCAGTGTTTACACACACAGGAGATTAGCCAAAGGCTCAGTTTACCACGATAATATATATATATATATATATATATATATATATATATATATATATATATATATATATATATATAATATAGAAATGAGCACCAGCCACTGCCATGCTCATTCAAAATCCCTTTCATGTGTCATGACTTAAGCTTCCACCCTGAACTATTCTTAGTCTTCCATGCTTTCTAGCAAGAGGAGGAGAGAAGGTGGAGGAAAAGGTAGTCTAAGTTGAGCGTAAAGGGAGAGGATGATGGAGGGAAGAGGAATCAAGAGGTGGAGACAGTAAAAGACCATCGATACAAGGAGCAGAGAGCCGGAGGAAGGGAGGGGATGGTGTTGATGTGTATATAGGTCACTAAATCAATGGGAATCAGGTTTTTGAAGGGGAGAGAAGGGGGTATTTATAGATACCAGTGGAGACAGATGCATCAGTGACAGGCACAATGCTGCTGGGAGCACAGGAGGGGGAAAATCTGGGAATAGACTGTGGTCAAATTAATCTGCAGAGAATTCTCCTAAGAAATGGCAAAAGATCCTCAATAGTGAACAAAATAGCGCAGTGCAAAACAAAATATAATCAAATGGAAATCACTGCAGGATGCTTTGAGCAAATGACCTTCCCAGCTCTATTGACAAAATGCAGGCAAACTGTTAGTTGTGGTTTTGCAAATGCTCACAGCATTTGCATCTACAGTACAGCTCTACTCATATCCTATTGAATTGTAATCTGCAATATCAGAGAGCCACATGATTGAATGGAATATTAGCTTTCTATTTTGCAGGCTTGTAAGGAGAACCTGCATATTTATTACTCGGGCGCACTGAGAGCCACTGAAAGGCTGTGAAGCACAATAAAAACATTACAGACCGCATGGATGCACTGTAAAGACTTCAGGTCAGAGGTTATTGTTTGAAGAGCATGCACTGTAAGGATTTCCATTTTAATATCACAGATTAATTACACAACTTCTATTTTTTAAGCCATTTCTACCAAATGGCAAAGTGGTGATGCTGTCTTTGAGCTGTAGTTTTAATGACTGTCATGGCTTTTCCCATTCATTTTATAATGTCCCATGTCGCTGTCTACCAGCTTCATGTAACAAGAAGTTCCATCACAAATTGGAAATTTACTCTGAGAACAAGAAGCGGAAAATAATTGAAGAAATTGTTTTAAATTGCCTTCTGACTGGATTTTTCTAGGACTAAGTCAAGGTCACGGACAAATTGTTCCCTCACCACTTACAGGGCTGCCTATGTGTGATGTAAGACAGCCTGAATACTGAATGGTAAAATAATCTACATCGCATTTGTGTATCTAATTTAGAGAGTATTTGCATAGCATCCACATCACCTTGCATCAGAAACTGCCAGAGGACGCACCCAATTACTCCTTGAGAGCTCTTAATCTCTGGCCTGTGCCTAATAATGTGGTCAATAAACTCGCACAGGGCAGTGTCTTGAATACAAGACCATCTGACCACCATTTGTATAAGGTGTAAGGATATGGATGGGTTCCACTTTTCCTCTCCTTATATCAGTGTTTACTGACAGAAACGCAGGATTTTACAGACTGAAACATTAAAATGTGTCACTCTGACCACAGGAAGTTACTTTAATGACTAATTTGTCATTGTGGTTTAAGAAATCTAGTGGTGGAAAGTAAGTAAATACATTTAGTACTGAATGTATTGTTTTATCTGACCAACAGTCCAAAACCCAAACATGTTCATTTTATAATGTAATTCAGAGAAAAACAACAAATCCTCACACTGGAGGAGCTGGAACTAGTCGGTTTATTGCTTTTTTGCTTGATAAATGACTTAAATGATAAATAAATTATCGAAATAGTTGGAAATTAGTTATCTGATGATCAACTAATCGTTTCAGCACTATTTTACATACAAATCATACGGTCATCTCATATAATATGATGTATTTTTATGGATTAAACTACCCAGCAGTGTACAAGGCAGCTAAAATTAGCTCTGCATTGACCAGGTAAAACATTAAAATGTTATCCTCAGTAATAATAAACCAATACTATATCACAGTTTATTTTGTAGTAGTTTAAGATTCTACTGTTTAATTTCATATTATATGTTTTGCTACTTTGTCTTTTAACATCTTGGGACCATGTTGGAAATAAATAAGAAAAATACAGTATATATAATAATATAACATCCTGAAAGGGCCCATTTTGTAATTTTAGTGTATTTTTCTGATGTACTTATGTTTTACTTAAGTATAATTTTGAATGCAGGACTTTTGATACTAATACATTGTGGTTTTTGCTTCATTAAAAGATTTGTATACTTTTTCCACCACTAATGAGATTCCCAATTAACCCATGCAACTGGGGTGCAAGCCCTGACTAAAACCCATAGGTGGGCTGCAACTACACACTCCTCACTGCATGCAAAGCAATATTTTAAAATGACACATGAATGCACAAACAGCGTCAAGATTCGCACGTGGCGGCAGAGTAAACAGGCGGTGAAGACTTCTTAACACAGCTGCAAAAGTCACTTTTTCCCATTTTGTCCTCTGAGCCACAGCGAACCGGCGGTTATTAGAGAGAGAGAGAGAGAGAGAGGGAGAGAGAGAGAGAGAGAGAGAGAGAGAGAGAGAGAGACAGAGCGAGAGAGAGGGAGGGAGATAGTGGGAGTCTCAAACTGGTTAGCCCACCTATCCACTAGGAGGAGAGGAGAGGCTGTTGAGGAGCAACAAAACAATAAACAGCTACTACTACAAACCACATCAGCGGAGTTCACGATACGCGCCAGAGGAGTACCAACAAACAATTGAGACAACGCCATCGCATTTGCCTCGGAGTGAAGTAACAGCCATGTATCTGAACAGGGAAGAGGACAATAGCAAAGGTAAGATCCTGTCAAGAATTGCCACTCTTTGCGAAGAGCATCCTGACAGTTTCAAGGTGTTTCATTTCTGACCCGATGTTTCTCTTTGAGGTGACATGAAAAGGTGGGGATGTACTGTCACACATCCCCCGTTAACATATTATATGTATATATATATCTTCTTTTTAAACATTTTTTTTTAACATCCTTATGCTTGGACCGGTGATGTTAGTGAAAAGTGTGGGCTGTCATTATGTAATATCAGTGCAGTTAATTGCCTCCTAGGAGGATGCTTATCATTAGCCCAATCCTGCTTTTATTTCAGTTCACCGTGAACGATTAATTGTGAACCTGTTGTAGACAGAGTCACTTTATCATATGCATAATTCTGCCAGAATGCATTGTCTTGTGTTGTTAATGTTTTGGACATTTATAATACCTACTTAAGGGCAACATAACACAAGGTCAAAGCCTCTAGCTACAATGAAACCCAGGTGTAGCTATATAGGTTATTTATGGTGCTCCACAGCTCCCGACATCCTGCAGAAATACTAACGAAATGGGCTGCAGCTTATTGCTTAACGGGGGGGAGACAACCGTGCAGCAGCGAGAGGGGTAAAGAGGGTACAGAGGAGGCATATTTGAGTAATCTCTCCCACGTGTTTTTGAGGCGTGATTTCTTCTCTCATCGGGTGCCCAGAAACACTCGACTCCTGTCCCTTGATGTTACCATGAAGCACAAATAACTCTCTGGGGCTAAGAGGTAACGCTAATTACCACCTAAATCTTCAGGTTACACGAGAATAACACCTGCTGCTACCGAGGACCGGGGAGGGGAGGAGAGAGGAGGGGAGGAGGGGGGTGTAAAAGAGCAAAAGGCAGAGTGGGAGGAGACATTTTTGTTCATTTCCCTGTGATGTGAGATAATGTGATCTCACCACACACGGACAACAGCGTGATACTGTACCGGGATGTGTGCGGCAGCAGCGGCGGCGGCGGCAGCGGCAGCGGCGGCGGCGGCGGCATCCTTGGGCAAGGGAGGACGGTGGCTTGCATGAGAGCAGCCCCTGTATGTGTTGTCAGACATAAAAATGTAACCAGCTCATGAGCAAAAAAAAAAAAAAAAAAAGCGGCAATCTTTCTTTCATTCACAAAGATAACGTAGCCTATACGCAGTACTTAACGCTGCGTCCAGAAAAGTTCTTTGGATTTGTCAGTAAAAAAAAAAAAAAAAAAAAAAAAAAAAGAAGCTCAGTAAGATCACTTTAAACTGACCTCCGCAGACGTGATAAGAGACCCCATACGAAAATTAAGGGGATAATTAGGCTTTAAAAAGTCCTCCTAGTTAGCTTAGCTAGGCTACTCGGCTACAGGTGACTTGACCTTGTTGGTTGTCTTGGTAACCGTGGCTGACTTTTTACAGGGGCCAGGTGTAGGTAGCTAGCTAGCAAAGGCCTAGCTAATTTATTAGCTACTACTTATGTTTCAGGCAGCGAGTTGTAGATGCCAACCGAACATATAATTTTTGTTAGTGTATATATATACTGATGCTAATTTAAATAAAATTACATACCATAATTGTCCTTGGAAGTAGCTAACTAGCCTTAATAACCAGTACCTTGAAGTATTGGCAGTATACTTGTTTTTTTTTGTTGTTGTTTTTTTTTGTAGTTGTGGAAATGATAGGATTGGAAATGATTTTAGTTGCAGAGTCCATTCAAAGCCGAGGAAGGTGAGTTAACATCTGAATTACCAGATTTTTAACCAAGCTGCCGAGCGGCTTGTCTCAAGGGTGGCGGCATCAGTCAGTGAGGCATTCATGTTCCCTAGATGATGAATCACAATGTCTGTTGATCTCCTGACATGGTTGAACAGGTTGACATTTTTGGGCCTATGAACTTTTAATTTAGCGCCATCATCAGTTCAAATTTTAATTCCAACACTTTAATTTATTTAATTAATTTATGACCAAAAACCTTAAAAACTGATGGCATCACCATCAGCCTCAGCTGTCCTTTCACTAAAATGGTGAACATGGTAAATATTACTTGCTTAACATCTGACATTAATTTTGACATTAACATTTAGCTCAAAGCACCATTGTGCCTAAGTACAGCCTCACAGAGCTGCTAGTGTGGCTAGCTCTTTTCTTGTTGAAGGTCAAAGAGGTTTGCAAAGGGAAATGTTTTGAGCATAACAGACTGTGTAGTGTTTGGGGCTTCATGATTCAGGAGGTCATGTTGGTTAGTAGCAGGTGTTAGGTGAGGAAGCAGAATCAGGTGTGAGCATTAGTGTGAGGTGCTGAAGTAATAGAAGGCAAGATGTTGTGATTGCACCTGTAACCTGTTGTTAGGCTTAGTGGTTATTTGGCCAAGGCTAAGACAAAAGGCTGTTTCCAGGGATTAATGGACTGCAAGTAAAGTAGTAAAGTTATGAGTAGGCTGACTACTAATGTGATGGGGCTACTCTTTTTAGTAAGGAACTCAATTCTTGATTGACACGACTTTAATTGATTTATGCGAGTGGGTGTTCCTCTCTGGCGGGTGTTTCCCTCGCCGCACTGCTGTGGCCTTTAAATTCACACCGCGTCTCAAGGTGGAGTGGCAGGGAGAGAGAGAAAGGTCTACCAGGGACATATCGATTATGGCCTCAGAGGATTAAAGGGGGGTGAGGACAAACAGGTTGATCATATGTGAGCCTGACAATCACGCAAACTGCCGGCTACTGTCAAATAAACATCTGAAATAAGACTGGATGTGGGCTCCAATCAATAACTTAAGAAAAAAGTTAATTGTAGACAGTAGAAAGGGGTGAATGCTGGGGATAAGTGGCACCCTGTTATTGTCTCTTCAGTCTGACGGCTAAATGGTTCGTTATTTATACCCACTGGAAAACATTCAACAACTATTTAGACTACTTACTGATGTTCAAAATGCAGCGGTGTGGGCTCCTGCAGGGTTTGATTGTAGGCCATTAACAGACAACTTGCGGATGTTCAGACCATCCAGCCCACACACAGCCAACTTTTCTTAAACATGATGAATATTTCTAAATATTTAATTCTTTAATGGGGAAGTTAGTTTAAGAATACATTTAGGTTATGTGTACTAATCAGCAGATTAATTTGATTTTTAACCAAACACCTAAAAATAACAGAAAAAAGATTCTTGTTTGTGATGGGTGTGGCATTCATCACTTTACTGTTGCTTTTGGCAACAGTTGGAATTTATTTTTTACAGTAAATGCTTTAGGGCATAGGCAGTACAGTATTTCAGAGTAATGTATTTGTGTACTGAAGCACTAAAGATGTAGATCCAGTGACAATTTAAACAGAACAATTGAAAACCCATACATGGTGACACTAATAGTTCTTACGGTAAAGTAACAGTAAACAGATATTTAGAGGTCTAAGGTGTTGGATGTTATAGAGTTTAGGTTTAGTAAAATCTTTGTAGGCTGGAACTGATGATTATTTTCATTATCAATCTGCCAACTATTTTCTTGATCAATTGATTGATAGTTTATTCTCTAAAATGTTATAAAATAGTAAAAAAAAAGAAGCCCATTTAAATTCCCAGAGCCCAAGGTGACATCTTCAGATATCTTTTTTTGTCTGACGAACAGTCCAAAACCCAAGGATACTCAGTCGACTATCATATTGGACAATGAAAAGCAGCAAATCTTCACATTTGAGACGCTGTTACCAGTAAATACTTGGTATTTTAACTTGGAAAAAAAGGCTGAAAAGATTAAGCAATTATCAAAACAGTGGCTGATTCATTTTCTGTTGACTAATTGTTTAATCTCTACATGTTTGTATCTAGATTACAATCTTAAATCACTTCTTAAAGAAAGATTATTTTACATCAATGCCTACTGTATCTTAATTAATGATAGTTATGCTAACTGTCTGAAATTGTCTTTTCTCAGTTAATTACTAGAATTCTGAAGAAACAATATCATTTTATATCGGTGGATTGGGTTTGTTTGTGGCTTTACACATGATAGTGTGTGTTTCTCCTTTTTAACCATCACCAGCAAGTGTGAAAAATGTGTCAGGCAGGCGGCATCATCACCCCATGCACAAGTAGAAGGCCGTCCCTACTTGTGAAATGTCTGTGCTACACTTCACTTCAGCTGGAATTTCAGTCAGAAACTGAAGGGTTTCTTTATGTAGTCAACTGAAACACAGTGCAGTTTTCAGCTTGCCAAACAGCAGGGGACCGGTAAATGAAGAGCTTTCCAGCTTCATCTGTTGATGACTGTTTTGATGAACTGACTGTAATAGATTTGTTGGACAGGAGCTGATGCCTTTATTGATCGATTCCGCTGAGGGAGAATGGTTCAGGTACAGGTTAGGTTTGGGGAGACACGTACTGAGAGGGAACCTGTGCTTGACTGACTTCATGTATTATGCATGTAATCACCCTGATCTGTATAACTGTCAACAACAGGTGGATCAGTAATACAGCTTTATGGCCTCTCTAGGTGGAGCAATGTCACCTCAGGACATTTTCTCTTGTTGTCTTATTGCAAGCTCCAGTTCAGTCCAGTTCAGTCTAGTGCAGGATCGTACTCAGTTCAGTTTACAATAATATGTCCAAAAACAATGACGAAATCAGTATAGAGCTTCTTTTGTTTGCTTAGAAGAATTAAGTATTATCCTTCTGTATGTTGAAGTTTTGATATCTCCCTCCTTTTTGTGGTTTTAAGTCTGGAGACAGAGTTTGTGCATCAGGGACAAATTGCTCTAAATGTATTTTATGTGTGGCCCTGTACTCTGTCTGGCACCCCACACTATCTACCACTTGAATATGATATATAGTAATACTGTCAGCTTTACTATTGATTTGATGCTGGCCTTGGATTTGGGCTGGAGTCTAAATCTCTGGCCAGAGCAACCAATCTAAATGACTTAAGTTTGGCATGTGGAACCTGCACTAAGAGATCTCATCAGGTAGAGTTTATTTTTTTGGCATCTTTGCAGATACAGTGAATCTGCAACCTATTTAGGTTTGATGTGATTAAAAGAGAAGGAATACCATGAATGTTAAAACTTTCATGGTTGAACTTTTTTTCTTTGAACATTTTCCTCTGTTCTTAGACTGGCTGACCTAATTCTGGGCCCCTGAAAGAAAACTTTTTTAGCCATGCTACAGGCGTGGCTCTATTGATGGCATTATCGGTCGATCCACCGCTTTTGTCCAGACTGAATTATCTCAACAACTATAGGATGGATTGCCATGAAATTTTGTACAGACATTCATGGTCCCCAGAGGATGAATTGTAATAATTATAGTGATCCCATATCGTTTTAATCAAGCGCCATCGTCAGGTCAAAATTGAATGTGTCCAATTCTTTGGTCTATGACCAAATACCTGCAAAACTAATCACATTCAGCCTCAGCAGTACTTTGTGTTTATTGCTAATTAGCAAATGTTAGCATGCTAACATGCATGGCAAACAGTATACCTGCTAAACATGCATGTTAGCATTGACAGTGGGAACATGTTAGCATGCTGACGAAGCACCGCTGTGCTGAAGTACAGCCTCACAGACCCGATAGCATGGCTGTGGACTCTTGTTGAAATAAAACAATCCATCTGGATTTTTTGTGGTCCCTCTTCAGTTGTGGGCCCCTGACTTTGTGACAGCCCTACATATGCTCTTATATAGATGTTCAAAGCTGTGCCTTTGTATAGGTGTGATTTACTGTAGTCACTTACCTCTGAAATGGCCCTCATTATGCCCCGGTTTTGACAGTTCTTGGTATACTAGCTTGGTGGTGTACGACAATTCTTGGTATGCATCAAAGGATTTTAACTGCTAAGGAAATGAAATGGAAAATGGAGGGAATCTGTGCAGAGTCTTTAACATGGTGTGAAGTGTAAGTGTCAGCAGAAGACTGTGAGTTCCTAACCTCTTTGTTATTATTGCCCTGTAGAAATTGATGATGTCCTTCTACTTCATGGCTGTTTTACTAATGTGGGATGGGAAATTATTTTGGGGGGATTGCTGTGGCAGTCTTGTAATGCCCATGCCTCTTAGAGCAAGATGAATTGAAAAAGGATGCTGGGAGAAAAGGTATTGCTGTGGGCATAGCAGCTGTATTCAACAAGTCTATATTTCTGTGATTAAACTTAAAAGGAAGATTACTGGAGATGTTCATTCATGATGCCCTCTATTTTCTCTCCTAATATTGTTTAAAGCATAAAGCCGCCGCAAGCTATTCTGTTGTCCTTTCTGTCAGCTTGCTGTATTGATATCAGATGTAGAGTTGATGAAAATGTCATATTTTACAGCAAAGCCAGAATTAAATGCAATAGATTCAGTCTGTGAGCATCAGATTGGTGAACACAAGCGCAGCGGAGACATTTAGATATGTACGGTACATAAACTGGCACAGGAATAACATGATTGTAGAGAGGGCTTAATCAGCCCGTTTGACATTTAATAGATCACTCCGCCACTTGAGCTTAAGATTATTTGGCTTTGAATGGATAGTCAAATAGTTAACAGCTCCAATGTATTATACAGATGGATGTTGTGAGCTAAGCCATTGGGAAAATCTCAAGGATCACTGGAGTCAGAGGAACAGGCTACAATGCTGCAGTGCAGGCAATTAGATGCTTTTGTAGGAACACCTGCAATGAAACACGGATTTGGACCTGCTGTTTCACTGTTCCACTGAGAGAGCTCATCATCATCCTCGGTGAAACAGGAAGCCGCATCAGCTGATTAGAGCAAAGTCTAATCACACTTTGAATCATCAAGCAAAATGCGCTGCAAAGAAATAAAATCGCATTTGTAAAGAATAGAAAATTACTTTTTATTGATTAACCTGCAGCCTGGTCGAAATATCACGCTTACATAACGTAAAGTTAGTCTTATGTAATGTAAGGTAATGCTGGATATTGGAGAATTTGTGAGTTAACGCTGTTATTTTTGGATTTCATCACACTTATTTGACCTCATATTAAATTAATGATGGAAGTCCTGTTTTTTTTAATATTATACAGTATAAGAAATAAGACAGAATCCATTTATCAGACTTGTTGATACAGTTCCGTAGAGCTGGAGATTTTCTTATGGTGCACTCTCTCTCAGCTGACTCGATTGCAGAGGAGGGGGAGGTCTTTCACTTCTCCTTTCTCTGCCATGTTCTGTCCCTTTCTCCTCTGTGTGTTGGGGAGGAGGAGAAAAAGGACAGCGGCGGTTAACATCAGCCGGCCAGGGGAAGAGTGATAGAAAGCAAGAGGTGGAGAGGCAGACAATAGAGTGGAGGCGAGCGTGAAAAGATGGAGAGAGCAAGAGAGACAGAGGGAGAGGGAGAAGCAAAGAACAAGCCCTGGAGTGCTAGCCAGTCAAGGTCACACAGAGGAGAGGAGGCCCTGCGTGTATATATCTATGTGTGTGTGTGTTTAAAGGGAAAAACAGTTGGATGGGAGGCCTACATAGTAAAGAATGAAGGGTTGGTGACAGCGGATTGGTTTAGTCTGAGAGGGGGGATTTTATGGGGGAGGGATGAAGAAAGGAAGCAGAGGAGGGAAAGAGAGAAAGCCAGAGATGAGAAGAGCTTGTAATATGGCTTCACAACACTCCCCTAATACTTAATATTCTCTTCAATCCTGTATTCATGACAGGAACGGCTTAATAAATGTGTAACTTTTAACATGTTTGACTTTAACTCAGAGGCAGTGGTGGTATATTTGTAATGTCTGTGTGTCTGTGTAGTGAACGCTTCCATGTTTGCTGTTGCGTAACTAAATGCCCAGTCCCGTCGTGTTGATCCATGTTCTCTTCGCAGTCTCTTTCTCTTATTCTCTCTATTGGTTTTTTTTTTTCTGCTCACCACCACTCGATGACCTCTGCTGTCTCGCTGCAGCTCCCACTTTCAGTAGGTGCCATGATGCATTCTGTTAAGAGCATGTGTTGCAAAGATTAAACGCAACTGCTCTGCAGGTACATCCTCAGCACCTTTTCTGTGTTCGGAACGCAAACAGACGAGAGGAAGGAACCGTTAATCCCATCCAGAGAACTTGCTCTGGTTTTGATTAGTGATGGAGAAAGGGAGACTATTGCATAATGGATAGCCCAGTGCTTGTCATCTTAGGATCAAGTGTTTTGAAAGCGGGATTGTGGTTTGCTGAGAACATTCTTTATTCGGTTATCCTACTAGGATGCAAGGAGTCACTTGGAAATGTGATCACTGCTGTCTCTTCAAACATATTAGCCCTGTTTGCATCTCACACCCAGGAGAGATTACGTGTGTGAGCAGTTGCCATAGTGTTTTGGAGCACCAAGGTGCTGATGTGAAAGATCTGAGGTGGCTCGGGTGCTCTGTGACATTATCTCTCTGGAGCAATGGTGTGTGGAGTCGTGATAACGTATGATGACTTTGTTTGCAGGAGGTCAAGAGTTCACCGTGTGGGTGGCCCCCTGGGGTCACTCCCAGCTCTTACTGTTAACGGTTCACATAGTCTCTGTCTTAATGTATTCATGCTCCATTGATTAATTTTATTTTACTTTTTAGAAAAATGTCCTTTTTCCACTCTGTCATCCTAAAACGCAATCACCACCACTAATCCTCCACATTAAACCTCCAGTGGTCACACAATCGCATTCAGTTTAAGACTCCCAGCGAATTCTTGGCAAATTATCCTGTTGACAGACATCATTACCATTCCAAAGAGTAATTAATCTTTCCACACCATGATTTTGTACAGATGAAGGGTAATAGCTTCTGTAATAATGGGTTCAAAGCATTTTGACAACTATAGACTGTAATTTTACTCATCTTAAACAGACCCTGCGGAGCTGACCTGCAGAGGAGAGAGACAGAGGTATGACAAGAAACAAAGGTCCTCAGTTGGAATCAAACCAGGGATGCTGCTGGTATATTGTATCTTCTAAACCATCATCCATCCACAAGGGTGTCAAGACCCTTAGCTTTAATAGAAAGGCCCTAAGTCATTAAAGCAATAGGGGCCAGTATACTCTGTCAGAACTGCTTGTCAGATGGTCGAATAGCTTTGAAAATCCCCTCCCCGCACACCTTTCCGACTTCAGATGGGGGGGGGGGGTCTGTGCCCAGCCACCTCTGTAACTTTCAGAGACCGACAAGCCGACATTCACACCCACATCACACCATAATTGGTCAGCTGAGGAGGTGAGAAGGAAGCCAGGGTTTGAACTTATGTGCCAGACTATTTCTTGTAACTTCCTGGAGTCTCTACTGGTTGCCTATCAACTGGTCGCAGCCTTGAGCTTTAGGTGGATTTTGTTACCATTTGACAGAGCGAGGCTAGCTGTTTCCCCCTGTTTCCAGTCTTTATGCTAAGCTAAGCTTATTGGCTGAGGCTTCATACTAATTGTACAGACATGAGAGTGGTATTGTTCCTGTCATCTAACTCTTAACTAAATTAGTGTATTCCCCAAAAATCCAAACTATTCCTTTAAAATAAAGCCAAATAATCAGTTAGGTAGTTAGTTAGTTAGTTCAAATAAAAAATGTTTTAATGGTAAGAAAAATTCTGTAAAGGAAGAAAGGTATGATCTTTGCACACCTGTGTTGAGATAGGTGTGTAGGAGAAAAGGTAACAAGTTCAAGTAACAAACATTAGCTCCCACACACTTAAAATTTTGTGAAAATTCACTGCAAGTGTTGACAGTGTGCAGGAAGACAGGTAAAAAACTGAACAGCGCAGGTATTTTCTTAGAAAGTAAATGTTTATACAGGAGATGTATCTCGCTGTTTGCTTCAGTACAGCATGTTCCACAAGTTGGTGTGTGTACTCCAGCATTAATTTGTGTGTTTCTGTGTGCAGCCGCACTGTCTCTTGGTATTTAGCAAAAAGTGTGTGATTTTGTGTGAGCCACCCTGTATCTGGCAAGGTAGTCAGACTGACAGATTGGGCTGTATGAGTGCCATCTCCTCAGCTTGGCTGCCTGAGCATTTCTCCCTCATTCCTCCTTCCTCCCTCCGTCTCATCTCCCTATTACCCTGCTTCAGTGGTGACCAGCAGAGCAAGGGATATTTTTTCCTTCATTTGCCTTATCTAGCTAGTTGTGTAGGTAGGGCCTCTCCCTGGATTAAGTCCACTCACTGTTCCATAACTGTAGCTACAATACCTGATGGATCAGCCATCCAGGTCTGTCTCCCCTGCGCTCAAGCCAAGCAGTTTATGACAGTGTGAGGTTAAAATGCCAGTGAGTGCTCTGTGTGTCCTTGCATTACGCTCTTCCATTAGAGCTGTTTTCACTTTGTGGCTAGTTAGGAAATACACAGATACTGTAGATGAAGAAGAAGAGGGAGTTATTGTTCTGCAGAACTGAACAGAGGGGGGCTGGGTCATGAATAGGATTCAACAGAGTGATTGTGTGTGTCTCTGTGTGTGGGGAGCGTTCACACAAACTGTTTTCACACTCATGCTTTTACTAGAACTGTAGTGACAATAATAGAAAGATAGATTTTCAGCAACAGCTATCAGTATGTCCTCATTTTGCTCTATTCACTCTCCTAATCCGTTTTTTTATTTTGGTAAATTGAAAAAGATTACATTTCAGTGGACACAGTTATTATGTTTCACATCTGCTTTTGGTGTATCCAGCCATTTGATCAAATAAGGCATTTTAAAATTGGCATATTTTGTGCTTGTGGTGCCCCACTAGAGCTCCTTGTGGAGAATGGGATGGAGGGAGCATGGGGGAGAGGAGGAGGAGCAGGAGGAGGAGTAGGCAGAACAGGGAGTAATGAGCCTAGGCAGGAGGGACAGATGATGTGGGAAAACCTGACACGGACAAAAGAAATACACAGTCCCACAGCTCTAAACCCAAATATGGATTCACATGACTGATTAGGAAATGTAAAACCTTGGGGGGAGCAGATTAGGGGGCTTGGGATTCTCCAGCTGAACACTTGGCTCTAGAAAAGCAGTGTTGACCCTGAGTACCTGTTATGAACACAAAAAGATCAAATTACTGATACCAGCAGCTGGGAGACTCTTGTTATTGTTCTCTCTCCTCCCACTCCATCTCCTGGATTACTGTTTTCGTTGCCCCTCTTGATTCCCCACCAGTCATCTAACTTTTGCAGTCGCAGGCTTATCATCCTATGTTTGCCTTGGCAGCGGCGTGAATTGGTGCAGCTGGAAGAGCACAATGAATTGGATGCAAGCAATTGTGCATGCATGGGAGTGAGCTGAGAGAGCTCAGCCCCGGACTCAGTAGAGCTGAGACACACCAGATTGGGCTGGCTCGTCCAAGCAGTACATTTCTGATTGGTCTGGGCTACAAAGCTGAAATGTGCCTTTTGTGCCACTGGTCCACAATTCTGACATGCTGTAGAAATATCTCTCTCTCTTTTTCTCTCTCTTCACTCTCACGCTAATGAACAGCAGCGCTTTTCTACATCCACAGATCATTTTTCATGTACGCAACATTCATTGATTAATGCCAACCGCCCTGAGACCCTTCTTTGTGATTATGGCTCTCCGGTCTGGGAGGGGCCACTGATACCCTTAATGAGTCATAAAAGGCGAAGAATTATACACTCCAATAGTCCTGACATTGGGTGATATTTCAATATTTGGCCACTCACTCTCGGAGTCTATTTGCCCACAGAGTTGGCACACGCTCAAATGCCCTCAGACATGCATTTGCACAAGTAAACAGAGAAATCTTGACTTTCCAGTCCCATTGTGTGTTCAATGCACTCAGGAAATTTAGGCACAGGCAGGATCCTGCTGCACAGCCCGGAAAAACAAACATGCAGGTCAAACAGAGCTCCCAGAATGCACTGTGATTCAGCTCAGCTCACTCACCACCAAAACAAGCACGTAGATTATTACATAATCAAAACAAGAAGCCTGAATACCAAAAACCACTGTATGATAATTGTCATCCTGTCATCCAATGTGCTGACTCTACAGTGCATCCTGCCCGTGGTGATATTCCTTCCTGGGTGGTAATGTTTGTGAGCCGCTATATGAGACTGATTGTGCTAAATTATGTTGTCATATATGTGATTATCCACTTGATAAGGACAGTGTATTGTTTGCCCACCAGTGACGGTTAGAACACTCTTAGCAAGATGATGGAGGTCCTTACTTGCTAATTGAGCTATCATGGAGGGATAATGCATGCATAGGACGTCATAGTATCTGCCTCTCGCACCATCTTTCCCTGGGGTATATCTGTTCCTGTCTTTTCTCTGAGTCCATTGCCCTCTAAAACACACTGTTTAATTACAGAGCAACAGAGGGACGAGGTGAGGACAAAGTGGGAGAAACGAGCAAAAGCCAGAAATGCGGAAAAGGCTTTAAGCATGTAGCTAGAGGAGGTAGAGTGGGTGCACAAGAACAGTTGTGAGAAAGTGATGCCGGATAGGGAGAATGTTCATAATTAGGACTGTTTTAGAAGTAGCATTTCTTAAAAATTACAGTTAATATTTGATGATCGCTCCACTCTGAGATCCCCCACTGAACAGAGCTCTGACTCTGAGGCAAACACACAATGACTGCACATCAGACATGGCTGAGGATTGACAGGCATGTGGCTCCCAGCTTCTTCCGACAATCTTCCTCCTTCTTAAAGCGCCTGACAAACCTCATTAAGGACCGTTCATGCAGGCTCTATTGACATGAGACATACCAAGAAAGCGTGATGTATAAAACATGACTCGCCCAAGGTTATATAGCAGAGCCTATATGTGGATCTATACTGCTTTGTGCCGTATAAGCTTTCACCTAAACTGTAAACACAGTGGTATATGTGATGTATGTGTGGTATTTACCATGAGTCCCTTGTGCCGGATTACATGTTGGTGTCTTGGAGGGAAAAAATGGTGGGCCCTGTTTTAATAACAGTGGGAATATTATCATTCTGTGCAGACAGATTCTGCACACACCTCTGTTTCAGTCCAAATCCCAGAGCCAATGTCACCCCCCTCTCCTTTACTCCACTGAAATATTAATATAATGTAATAGGCTATTTGTATTAAATATTTAATTCTGTGTCATATTTGCATCTCATAAACCACTGGTCAGTATTACTTTAGATTACCTTCAAAATTTTAAATCTTGTAGGACTGGGACAGAATTAGAATGGCAGAGGAGAGTTGGGAGAGGAGGGGAGTGTGTAGTCTGAGCTGGGAATCGCTTCGGGAAGTTCAGTGAAAATGCTTTTTGTGTCCTTTTGGCTGCTCCATTTTCCTCCTCCTCTACTCCTAAACACAGCACACTCTGCTCAGCCTCCCTCTGTTTATTACCCACTGTTTGCAGCAGCACTTTGTGTAATGTGCTCTAGACAGATTTGACAGGCTGGACGTGGACTATAAAATACCTCCTGTTAGAGTACTATCTACCGAGAGATCACAAGCCCAGGTACTTGGAGTCTGGGAGGTTTAGGTAAAAGGGTGAGGAAACAAACTGAGGAATGAATGGAAGGAGGAGGGGCAGGTGAAGCCACACAGTGATTGGAATTAAGGTTAAATTAAGTACATTTTAAATACATAGCTCCATAAAAATGGCGTTCTGACTTTCTGATTTTATTACTTCATTGAAGTAATATTCTAGTAGTTAAAAGTACACTACATCTTTGAGGTGGAAAGATCACAATACCAAACATACAGAATCGGTTGATGCTCTGGTTTTCAGAATAACCTCTTACAAGTTTTAATATGTCTGAGTGGTTACAGTACAGTGTATGACCATATTTATAGTGCTGACCTGAGGTTATTACTGTGTGCAGTGATGGGGAAGGAAAATCCATTGGAGCCATTGGGGTGCTGTTTCAGTGGTTTGAGGCAGTGCTGTTGGACGTTAAGTTGTAATATCAGACCTATCTTGTGCACTCGGTGCTCTGCCTGTTGAATGTTGCTTTGCAATCTCATTTGGGAATGGAGACCTGCATGTCTGATTAAGCCACTTGTTGAACCACCTATTGTTTTCATTTACAGATGGAGCACTCGCAGCTTTACTGTAAGCTGTTATTTTAACATGAAACGTAATTGGAAGAAACTGCTGTCGCTGACAATTTTATCCAGTTAAATTACTGCGATAACACATAGTCATACTTAAGTATTTGCCAACAACAGTTGCATGGTAGTGTTAATGAGGTTTGAAGAAGGCGTGTTTGTTTCACTACATATGATAGTCTTCAGTGTGCAAACAGGCATGCAATCACATACTTGCTAAAAATCACCTGCAGGCATTCTAACTGGTAAAAGGGAGTAGACCTTGGCGAGAATTTACGGGAAATGCTGGGATTTTATTTCCTGGTAGTCAACTCTAATGGGAATGTACCTAGAATAAGGGCTGTGTGTGTGCAAGCTTGTTATGACTGACCCTCCTTACTGAGGCTCTGATTGCATTTAGAACCAAAATGCATCTTGGGTGATCTGATCACCGGTGAGCAGCATTTAAAAATACAGGTGTAATTGCTCCCACACAGCTTTGAGGATCTCCTGGGACTGAATTGCTCAAACAGCATTCTGAGGTGGTCAGTGATGCATGTGACTGCATATTCAATGTAGTGTGAAAGCAAGTGCCCCCTTGACTGCATGCAGGGGCCATGGGGTCAACTTCAACTTTGTACAACATGCATAAAGCACGACAAGTTGTTTGTTTGTGTCAAACAGCGTGGACAGTCGATTCTTGAGGGGAGCTACCAAACAGCATTTCTTGTCTCTTGCTCTGTGGCTGAGCACAAATGTGTTTTTCTGTTCAGCAGTGGTTGGTTTCCCACAGACAAAATCAAATGTGAGCCAGGAAGCAATGTAGTCACTTTTAGACACATTCTGATGCCAAGTGTGATTTGCAGCTCAAGCTAGACACATTCTGGATGCATTTGGTCTGAACAGGGCATGAAACACATGTGGAAGGGCTGTTCTCTGACAGGATTATGGGCCACCAGCCACAACAATAAGGTCAAGGAGGATCTGTCAGAACCATGGCCAGCTGGAAAAGGTAGTAATAATATTTAATAAAAAACACTATTTGTTCTTATCAAACTATAACCCACCTGACAAAGATTCACAGTTGTTTTAGAGGGGAAATTAGTGATGTGAGTAATGAGTGAGCCCTGCCTAGACCTTTTTGGCTTTGCAGTGGAAAGCAGGCTAATGAAAAGACCTGTGCATCTGTAGGCCTGAGTGCCCATGCTCTCTCACTGTCTTCCTCCAGCCAGGCTGCACGGCCACAGCCAGCCATACGCATGGTCTCCTCTCCCCCCTACTCAGCCTCTAGCCTGCCAGCCCCCAACTAGCACAGCCTCGAGGTAGGGCATGCTGGCAGTCCTCTGCGTTTGATTTTTTTTTTTCACGTGCTCTGGACAAATCCTATTTTGGGTGCTGCTTTTTGAGCAAAGGTTTGCACAATCTCTCCAGGCCAGATGCAGGAAGAAGTGACACTGCAGACCCCTCCCCCTACATATTATTACATCATCTGTTCATGACCACTCAACCGTTCAACCATACATCACCCAGGAACGCTGTGGAAGTGGCACTTGTCATTACACTAGTTGTTGGAGACAAGAGTATGAGGGTCCAATAGGCAAGCACAAATCTTGTGGGTTGTACTGTATGCACAATTCTCCCTCCTGTTCCTCTTCCCCCATTCTCCCTCGTCTCAGGTCCCATTTTCCACAACTGTCATCCCACACAGGAATCCTCCAGCACAGCCTGGTGAATCACCCTGCATCCACAGGCTAAGCACAGCACACGTTCTAACAATTACACAAATAGGCATGGACACATACCCACACACACATACTCCTCCCTGAACCTTACATTTCATCTGTGCATCAGTTAGTGTTTTGAAATGGTATAGTGCTAGCCACTTTACACATACCCATTAGATAACTGTCAGGGATTTGCGTAAAACCATTCCATTAACTTGTCAATAGCCACTGATTTTCAAATAGAAGTGGTGTGTTTAATCACAAAATGTCCACAAAGCACTTAAGTGCTTGATCCAATATTTATTTTACTTTTCTGACTTAATTGCATGCTTTGACTTTCTAAAAGCTAACCTGATATAATGTTTTGAACATATTATTGAACAAGACTAAGAGTCTACAGCCACGTTAGCAGCTCTGTCAGGCTGTAAATGCTAACGTCAGCATGCTAACATGTCCACAATGACAATGCTAACAGATTTGTAGCAGGTATAATGTTTTTGCAGGTATTTGGTCATAAATCAAAGTGTTGGCGCAAGATGAAAAGTTGAGGGATCACCAAAGTGTTCAAACCAAATTTCATGGCAGTCTATTCAATAGTTGTTGAAATATATCAGCCTGATTCAAAGTGAGGGGCTAACTGGCTGACATGCTAGCAGCAGCTGCTCTTCACCAAACTGAACTGAACTGAACACAGCTAAAGTGATTTTTTAGAAAGAACCAGAAAGGATGATTTGGATAAACCTCTGTTCAATACAACCAAATCTTAATGGGATACTGATCTAACAGGGACCTTTGTTTGGAGACTGTTCCTGGATAGCATTGTGTTCTCAAGAGCCCCTCGATTTGGCTTAAAGGTCAGGTTGCATACAAATCACACAACCGCCCTGTTTGTCCTTTTAGTAATTTAACAGACCTCATTGAGACACGGGGCTGAGAGGCTGCCTCAACAGCATCCGCTATTCCTCGCCTACTCCATCTGGCCCATTACACGTGACGAGAGTTATAGCTCTCTTGAAGAGAGTTAATAAATCAACCACGGATCAGGTTAGTTCTGCCTCTTTGTTTTTCATTCCAATCACAATAAATAATCCTCATAATGCCAGTTAGATTGTTTGTGACAATTTACTTTGCATGTTCCCAGGTCAGGCTTTGCCCAGTGAATACAGTACTCTGAGCTCTCAAGAGGGCACCAAGTAAATTGAGAAAGTGATGGAAAACAAAGCACCGGCATAGTTTCCACCCTTAATCATATATTTGTGGTAGAAATACTGTGTTGCTCATTATTACCCTGCCAAAGAAACATTTAAGGTGATTTCCAGTAATAACAATCTCTTCTCTTTCTCGCTCTTAATTTCTCTCCAGCCTGAACTCACACTCCTCTTTATTATTTTCCCCCCTCAGCTACGCCTGCAATAGTAAGCCAAATGACATCCTTGTCATGATGTTAGGGTGATAATGTCAAGTAGGTGTGAGAGGTGTGTGTGTGTGTCACTATGCTTAATGGCAGCAGCCAAGCCTGCCATTTATTCTCTGCTGCCCTGCCAGCCAGATGGAATACTTTGCCGTGACAAACAGTGACATCCTGCACGGTATTGCAGGTATTATGGCCACTCCGAACTCCGAGGTCATATTGACTGCAGCAACAGCCCAGCTGTGTGAGTGTCGAGCTCATATCTCCACAACAGTTACCATTAATATGCTTGTGAGTAAGAATTAAGACAAGCTATTACAGTATGGAGCTAGGCTAAAATGTCCTCAGGTGCTGTGTAATTGAGTTAATGTAGAAGGAAAATTGCAGGCTGCTCCCAGCAGAAGTGAAGGCCACAAGGACTGGTAGTTGTGGAAAACTATATTTCCCATGAGCCCTTGATTGTATCCTGCTGCAAGCCAGCAGCTGCATGGCATCGTCAATATGTCTCAGTCTGCTGGGTATTACCCAGCTGTAAATTGTTGACAGTTATACAAGCAAACACATCAATGGGCAGTCAGGCAACAGACAGCGGCAGTGAAGGCCCGTCTGAGATGACCCCGTGCTTATGAAGTTTATACAGAGCTGGCTGTCTACAAAAAGTAAAACTTCATTCTGGGGAACATACAGCATATTAAATTTGATCATTAATTATTAAATGTGTTTTTTGGAAGAAACCCACTTTCGAGTCAGAGGAAGCAGATACATTAAAACGTATAGTAGATGTTATAGGATATATTTCATTACTTTAATTTGTCCTTCCATTGTCATTGGCTGATGCTAATGAGAGTTATTTTCTGTGGTGTCTGTCCAGCTGGAGTCTAAAAGCAGAGGGGTATTTAAATCTCCTCCTGACACTGAGCCAATGTAGTGCCGTCCCTGGGGTCTCTGCTCAGTCCACAGCACTGAAGAGGACAGGATCACTTCGACCATAGTAGAGCTTTACCGTTAATGCACAGCCGCTGACGAGAAAGGTCACCTGGGGAGAACAGTGGTCACTGGAGAGATGGGATTCTCTGTTCCATGTGATGAGCGCATCAGCCACTGAACTAATATAATGTACCCTGTAGTGGAGTTACTCTCTTCTCCCTCTGCACTCCTATGACAGTGTAAATTACAGTTCAGCAGCCTGTTGCACATACAAAGACAACACCAGGCCCATTATTTCTTCCAAAGTAACCTTTCGCCGTCCCTCACTTAGCTGTTGTACACTTGTACATCCTTCCCCCATCAGCACTCCTGACACCAGTTGTGAGAAGGTTGTGGTCACAGGCGAGGCAGTGTGATCAGTCATCACACCAGCCGAGGGTACAAGTTAGTCAGTGTGAGGATTTGACTCCAGGGAAAGGGAGTGCCACTTGCAGAAAGGCATACATAGGCAGACATACAGAGGCAGAGACAGACACGCACGGATGGCATCAGGTCACGTGAGGTCTGTCTTTTAGTGCCTTTTTTATGGAGTCTGAAGGGAGACGACTTTGGCTGGGGTTGTGGCCGAGTCAATACTCTAACCTCTAGCTAGAGGCTAGGGTTTGCGGTGTCCTGGGTATTTTACTGCCTGGCCTGTTCAGACAGGTAATAAAGTGCGTTTTACAAGCAGTCTTTAATTGAATGAAGAAGGCAAAGGTAGAGGCCTCCAGGTAGTCATGAATCTAAATTAATTCATTTATGACAAATGCAGTCCGTCTGGCATTTTCACATGAACTTTGCTCGATAGATGTGTGTCTGTTCTGGTTGTGAATAATCATGTAATCGTCTTAAGCTAAGCTCTTTGTGTAGTTGCGTGGTGTTTGATGAGATTTTACATAAACCATAACGAATATGCTGGGACCAGGCTGCTTCACTGTCATTTGACTGTCATTTACATGTCATTCAATTAAAGTTGCACTTGTCCTGCCAATACTTTAATTACACCCTCAATAATTATTTTCCCATTTTTGAAGGAGCGAGAATATTCAGGCTAATATTTTTATATGAAGAGGAGCACTGGAAATTGGACATAAGTAAGCACACACATACACACACATACACAAACACAAACACACATACCATGAATGCATGCAACTCTGCCCTGTATCCTTAGGCAAATACAATTGACTTTGACTTAAATTAGATTTTATAATGCCACCCACATAATACATCTGGAGCATCCAAGACCTCTTTGTCTTGGTTGATGTCACCAGCAGTGAGCTGATGATGTGGGCAGATGGGGACTGTAGGCCTGTATGCATATGCACAAGCTTCACAAATTGCTCCTCAATAGCATTACAGTTGAGTCCCTCTTCCCTCACTCCCACTCTGCTTATTCCTGCACTGTTCTCTCTTCACTTTCTTGGTTTCTTCACATCCCTAAAGCACATGTGTTCCCACTCATATCACTGTGCTTAAACTGTGTCAAGTGGAAGAATATGTGTTTTAGGGTGTGTGTTTGCAATTTTGAGCACATGCTATTGTACCCTCTTCCTTTTTAGAAAGGCAGTAACTAAATCACAACTTTCAACACAGACGGTAAAGGTGATACAGCAATAGATTAGAGGTTATTGTACAGTAGAGCACAGAGGAGAAGAAGGTGATAGAAAGTGAACATTGAGGGAATGTAGGAAGTCAGAGGAGCCAGGCAAAGTATTTGGCTCAACACACAAGACTATTACCATTTTGGGCTTCGATGAAGATATCCATCCATTCCATCCGTTAGTGATACCCGGTTGTCCTTAGAGGGTTGTGGGAGGGCTGGAGCCGATCCCAGCTGACATTGAGTGAGAGGCAGGGTACACCCTGGACAGGTCGCCAGTCAATCACAGGGCTAACACAAAGAGACAGACAACCATTCATACTCACATTTACACCTACGTGCAATGTAGACTCGCCAATTAACTTGACCTGCATGTCTTTGGACTGTGGGAGGAAACCGGAGCACCCGGAGAAAACTCACGCAGCCACGGAGAGAACATGGCCTGAAGATAACTGTTGAAAAAAAGATGGAAAATGAATGCAATGTGACCTTTGCAGGCCTTACTAATTGGCCACTTGCTAAACCCCTCCCCTGCGATTGTCCAGTCACAGTTTAGCAACCGTAACTAGGCAAGCTTTGGATTTCTCCACATGTTAAAGTTGTGCGCATGGGGCTCTACTAAGAGCAATACTACATTTTAAGGGTTTGCAGTGGTGCCTTTTTTTTAGGCTTTTCCAAAAGCAAAAATGCAGGAGCAAAAGTCTAAGGAATGTTGTATTTATCTGCTCGAATGTAAGCTGTAATCGTTAGCATGTCCACCAAACCAGCTAACTACCTACAGTAGGCCTATAACTGGGCGTTACTTCCGAGGCCAAGGAGCATATCATTAACTAACTACAGTTGGTTATATTAGTGTGTGGGATTACAGGTTACGTAAAAAAAAAGTTCACGACAAGCACATCCACTGTGAGGAAGCTGGTCCTGGATGCTATCACAGTTAGAACGTTAGAAGCTCTGACCTGCTCTTTATTGAACTTTGGTAAGTTTACTCTCCAGTAACTCAAGCCAATATTACCTGAGATAGTGTTACGCTTGCCAAACACATCCTCATCCTAAAAGCATTTTCTCTTGTAACTTTAAAGGTGAAAACATACAGTTTGAAAATACGAACAAAGTATGTTAGTTAAGCAGCCAAACAGGGTAAAAACAGTAAATCTGCCACCGTTATCATTGTAAATGGCATTATGTGCTGTGCGAGAACAGAAAACGTGACAGGCATAGCAACAGTAACTTCGGGGGGCGGGGCTTAGTGAATGGTCAATTGGAGTAATAATGAACATACTGAAAAGGTGGGAAAGAAGGAGAAACCAGGGAAGAAGTGTAGTAAAATAATTCAGTGAGGCGCTGTTTTATTGCAAACCCTAACCTTGCTTACAACAAATAAACTAGGCTATAATAGACAATTTAATGCCCCTGAACCTGGAATAATGTTAGTCATGGTTGACTTAGTTTACAGCTCAAAAGCTCATTACTGAGATGGACACTAGTCTGCTTCCAGAGCAGCCACCATGTGGACTTAAGTCAATAAAGTCAAGGGCATCAGTGGGACTGGTGAGTAATAGGTTGTTTGTATCTGTGTGAGGAAGCCATAACATCCTAAAGCTCTGGGGCCACTAAACAGGAGAATTCAGCTTGATCAGGTTTCTGGAATATATAACAGTCATTTGTCCCAGTGTGACACTCAGGACAGGAGATGAAAGTGGGAAGAGTCCTTAGAAAAGAGGAGAAAGGTGAAGTCTGAATAGGGTGAGAACTCTACGAGAGGATGAATCAGTGATCATATTTCTGAATATTTTCTTCAATGTGCACCACTGTAGTGTTTTGGAATCATCCGGTGATATATGACTGTAATCGATTATTAATGTGTGTTTGATGTGAGGCAGGGGCACTTACAAATTGGAAAACAAGTCGGCCTGTTAGGAGGCAGGGGAAGAGTGTCCTTGGTAAATGTGTTGAGTCCTTCCTGTGGCTTACATATGAAAGTCATCCATTTCAATCTGACCAGTTAATTCAGTCTTTCTGAGGCAGAGCTGGGGGAGAAAATTATGGCAGAGACACTGATAGATTATGTGATAGATCAAGACCAAGCATACTGTATAAAGTCCTGATCAAAGACATCAGGAGAATTAGATGTAACCAAATTTTATCTTTATCACTCAATCAATCAGGATTAAAGTAGATAATATTCATTTACCTCCCACTGAGATCAAGACATTGAAGAAAATTAGTACAAAATCAGTGTATTGATTTCAGTTCCTGGAAACTAGAGCTTCACCATTTTTATAAAAATATATGTTAATATCACACAGTTTCCCAACAGGCTGCATTTTTTTTTATAAAGGCACCAGGCTCTAAGAAACTAAACTGGCTCTTTAAATACGCAGAAAAGAAAAATATTCAGTAATCACACATTCATTATTCTTATTGCAATATGTCATTTTGACAGTATTATACAACCCTACATACTACAGAGACGTTAAGCTATTCAGTCTATTCATTCAGCATCTTACTGTGAGCAGACTGCTGGTTGTTTTTCAGAGACACTCCTGAGTATTTACCATTAGCATACAGTAGATAACAAGACAGAGTATTTCTAAAATGTTGGCCAAGGAATTTATGTGGGTATTATACTTGTTGACACTTAAATAATTGCATAACAAATGTCTACACCAAAGAATATCTATGGTATATTAAGGACTCATAAATATACATTATGAAATGTAGTGTTTGCCCAAGTCACATAAGAATATTAGTGTGCTGGACAAAAATAGTATCTGTCCTATCTCTTGTATTTGAGTTACATGTCATACAGTATATATATCAGTTGTATGGTAGAATCAGAAAAATCCCTTGTAACTAAATTAAAAAATTATCACAGCTTCAGTTCACTTACACCCCAAGTGTCCAGATCTTTATGGGCGATTCACCCATTCAGTGTCAGAAGTGCTAACAAGATGATGGTGCCATTATAGGTGACACCGGGCATGTGTCACATGACGTCTTGCTGGTCCAACTCCAGCCCAGCTTGTCACTGGGCTGAGATGGATCTTATCCCTCATCTGAGAGCAGACAGAACGTGGGTGGCAGTCCTCTTACTCTCGCTGTGAAACAGCCTCTGTGACAGCACAGCAGTGCTGCAGCTGAGCCAGAGGGAGCATATAGGGACAGAGACCTGGCAAAGCTCCCTGTAGCCTACAGGGGATGCAAGAGACACTCACTCTCACCACAGGTGCTCTCCCTCTCCACCTGTCAAAATTTCACTGGTTGCTCTACACATCCCTTTGATTTGCAGCACATGGGGCTCTAATGTCCACTGTGGTCTGGGATTTCCAAGTGGTTAAAGATACCAGACTTTTAGGTCCGTCCCCCCCCCCCCCCCCATTTACTGTAAATTGCTAATATTTGTTTTACTACCATCAGTTTGCCAAAGCATACCAGAGCTTTTTATATGAATGGATGTTCCGTATACCTTCCACAGATCAATTTGCTTTTGGTCTTTGCTGCCAACTCGCTTGAGATAGGTAATCCATCACAGTGAACATTAAGTTGTCTATATTGTTTCTCAGACCATGAAGTGGTGGTGGCAAGCTACAGTATGCTGTAAGAAAATCAAACTCGGGAAAACAAACAATAAGCAAACATGAATGTGTTGTCAAGCATTATTTGAAATTGTAGCTTTTTTTTGCTGTTCTCAAGTACAGTACTGGATGTCTGAACTTCCTATTAGCACTTGAAAGCACCAACCTAAAAAACTTTGCTTAACAGTTTCAGCTTTTTCATTGTGAAACAATAACATACAGTAAGTTTAATAAAAAATAAAGATGACTGAATGTGTTGACCTACCTACCCAAATCTCTGGTGGATTTCAGTTTTTAAGAAACTAGGGGCTGTTTGGAAAATAGGAAAAATGTATTCATCAGTCTAAGGTGTGTTATGGTTGAAAAATCATATAGTACATCTGTAAATAAAGCATTAGTATGCGTCTGTAAAACCAAAACGTCCACTGAAAATCGATTGATCCCAACAAGGTAGATCAGCAAACTATTTAAGAAAAACCTTGTGAATAACCATTTTAACTATGTATTAATGTGTAACTGTAAATTGAGTCATAAAATTGTTTTGGAGGATAGGTTAGGAGGTATTTGCCATTTTTAAAGAGCTGCCATGTTTTTTTTGGAGCTGTAAATCAAAAACAAATGTCAGTGCCCACCCACAAAGTGGTACATTTGTTCAAATAGCTGTAGGAAGGGGTTCACAATGATGTCTGCATGAAGGCGAGAACTGTCAATCATCTGTCGTACATCCTACTTGAAATGACGTTCTGTCTCGCCAGACGGGGCTGGCTTTGCAACAACAGTAAAAGGGCTAAAACATGCCAAAACAACAGGCCATCCTTTGAGCATGCCACAACACTGGTAGCAACCACCTCTGAGCTCACTGTGTGAAATGTCACCTCATCAGTTTATTTGACGATGACATTATTTACCTGGAACCATAGTAATTATTCATTTTATCCACATCTCCCCTCTTGAATCAATTTTACGCTCTTCCCACACAAATCATTTTGTGCGACTGAGCACGGGAGAAATATTTAGTTTAAAATGCATGTGTTGTTTACTTCCACCCAGTCTTTTGTCTTGAGAAATAACTGTAGAACAAAAGCAATAAACTGCAGCATAGAATTGAGCCAGAAGGTAGATAGAAATACTCAGTATCACAATATAACCGGCGGAAAGTAACATTTTGGGGTTGCACACAGATTGTGCCTCAGAGGGGACAGACTGTAAAGACATCTGAGTGACATCTGAGGATTACCCTAACAGCAGCTCAGTGGACATAAAGAGGGCAGAACCCAGGCTCAAATACAAGGAGGGGGCACTTTGAAGTGGCGATTAGGCTATGAGCTTTGCACCCAGAGCTTCTGAAGCACTGCCCTCTCCACCTCAGTCAGAGCATAAAGATGCGGTGTGGCAGCTTTGCTGACTGGACACTGCTCCAGTTCCGCCTGTCCAATTAGCAATTTCGTCTACCCCTGAGGACTGGTCCCTTTCTGCTTGGCTTAGCTCACTGCATGTGGGCCAGATCATCTACATGTGTGTAACCACAGTAGATATGCACTAAGAGCACTCTGTACTAAAGACTCTGTACTTTTATTTCTGCAAGTTCTGCCTCTGCCTTACCCTTAAATCTCCACATTTAACCTCCTGCACAACTTGGTCTTTGTTGTCCTCTTCAGTGAAAGGGTTTATTGCAAGCTCATTTACACCATCATTGCCACTACTCAGCCCAGCACATAGTGCCATTTATTTTCTCTTTTATGTGCATATAAAAGAGATAGCCACTGAAATCTAAAACAAACAAGCGACTTTCAAGTTCAAGAGTGCTCTGACTTCTAAAGGCTTCTGATCAAAGGGTTCAGTGGCTTGTTCAGCTCACTTGTCAGTTTTACTGAGTGGTGCCACTTTAGACGTGATTCATCATCCTCCATTTGGACATATTTTTTGTTCCTTACCTCGTTAAATATAGTAAAGATTAGTACATGTCACAATCGCAGTTCATATTTAACGTCAAGTGAAATTGTCTCCTTATTTCAGTTTCAACATACAAACACTGTTTTATCTTTGACCTAACTAATGCGTCACCTGCTGGAGTATTTCAAGCTAAAAGTTTTGTTTTGTTCAAGGGGAAAGATAAATTGAATTTCCTGAGTGCTGTGATAGCTCTATGTAGTGCAGCCTTCTCTTACTCTAATGTTGCCTCTTTTTCTCCACAGTCATAGTGCGGAAGATTTGTATATCTCCGTAATACCTCAACACAGTGCATTTCCTTCCTTTTATTCCTCTGCACTGCCTGCACACAGTGCTTCTCTGTAGCTTCTAAAAGGGAAGTTATATTCCATAAAGTAGGAAGCAGAATCCAGTTGACTGAGAGCAGGAACGCAGCCTCTTTGGATGCTGCATTTTATTTGGAGGATTTTTACTCTCGTAGCTCGCATGACTGACACAGATCATAAACCATACCACCCTTCCCCCACCCTTTGACCTTCAGAAAGAACACAGGACGTAGGGCCCTACATCAGCTGCTGGCTTTCACTGATCCACCTGACTCTCCAAGCCCTTCAAAAGTCACAACATCCATCACTGAGCCACTTAGCACTGAGGCTACCATAGATGCCCCTAGCTGGAGACCAGTTAAGCTTTCCTTACTTAAGATCCATTGCTATGGTTGCTGATGTCGTGGTATCTAATGGACTCAACTTTATTGACCTCTATGAATATACACTAGAAGAGTATATAGCCTGTGTCTATTTCTGAACATCTATGAATAGATATATTCATCATTCAGGAGCTGGCTGTGTTTCACTGATCCTTTAACGCTCAGGAGGGCATGGACGTGCCATTTTACCATTAGCCAGTCTCTTTGACTGTAGATAAATAATGGGGGGACACTATTATTACGCTGATTATATCTATACCTTCACGATCAGAACAAGATCAGTCAAGTCCGATCGAGTGGTTTCCAGTCTGGGGCATTTGCTGCTGTCAGGAGATAAACTCATGTAGTGTGTGTTGTTTAGGGGTCTTATCTCTTAGGTGGTACAGGTGCATAGGCAGGTTTCCATCAACCACAGGGAGCAGAGTTCAATTCCTGCTGGAGGTACCTACTGGTACTGGACTCCTACTGGTTGTTTGGAGCACCTGCATGGGAAGGGATGTTGAAGGGTCCAAACTCGATGAAGAGTCTAAACCTTTAGTTGACTTGTGTTTGTTATCCCATGCACCTCATACTGACTCCTCTTGTAGAATAAAGCATGGAAGGGTTTATTAATACATACAAAACAACTAACTACTTTAAAGTACCCGTTAAAGGTACCCTGTGCCGTTTTTGACCACTAGTAGCACTATGGAGTAGTGTTTTGTTTGCATGCCTGTGATGCGATACACATTCCTACCAATAGTTTCACACTAGTCCACTGATCAGCAGGTGGCAGTAATAAGCCAAGAAATCCAGCAATGTGTCAAAAAACACAGGGAAGAAGAAGACTACTAGCAGTAATCATGAACGTAAACAATGCAGGTTTCAAACTTTTAAGAAAAAGGTGGCTTTGCAGATGTTTTATGAAGAAGGAAATGCATTTGGTGAGGAAACACTGAATGTAAACAGAAACTTTGCTTAGAAGTTAGCACCTTTAAGTGTTTCAAAACCTCTGGCCTTTTTTTAAAGGGACATGAACATATTTCTGAGTGCACTACCTGTAACACATATACATGAGATAGAATCTCATGTATACTCACACTGAGTAGATGTAGTAGAGTAGTCAATTAAACATAATATATAAAATAAATGATAATAAATAATGATTAAATGTAAAATAGGATTTTGGCCCCTAGAGGGTCTAAAGCTGCTTTCAGACAGCAAGCGGATGCCAACATTTGTGTTCTTTATTTTGAAGTTGAACCATCATGACCTCCGAATGCAGCGGTAAATAGCTGTGCGTGTTCACAAGCGCGACAGCTGCCCTCCCCGTCCTTGCCTCTGCCGCCAAGCCGCTGTGTTTACATCCAAAACAATTCATGTGACGCCGGCAACCGCTCTCTGTCTTAAGGCGCTTTAAGTGGGATAGCATGAACCAGCCATTGGCAGGTGAGAAGAAGTAGTTTGTAACACCATCTATATTGACAGTCATTTCCATTTGCATGATGATGATAAATACATTTGTTTGATTATTATGACTGAAATCAGGACAATAAACATACAAATTGTAGAGTGGAGTAAAATAAAAACAATTTATTCTGGATTTACTGAAGACTCACTGCACAGCTGAAGTTAGCCACGTCTGTGTCTGTCTGTGTTGCCCACGTCTCTCCATCCTCCATCCTCCATTTTGGCTATGTCCATACAAATTTCAGTGCAAATGCACAAACTAAATGGTTCTTTTTTGGTACAGTCACACTACAGAATGTGTGTTCATGTGGGATTTCAAATGATTGTCTAGCAGTAGAAGTCTAATCATTATCCACCTGTCATTACGTTTGCTGTCCATGGTCTTAGCTGTTCTGAATGCGCTTTGTTTTTTTTCTCTTTTCTGACTGCAAGTGGCCTCAGGTGTCACGCTGACTTCAAAACAGCAGTTGAGGCTGAGGGAAAGCAGTAGAATACAATACTGATCCCATTCTTATTTTCCATATGAAACAAGTTTACCCTCCACTGTTCCTTTTTGAGCTCGTCTGTTCCCAGAGGACATGGCGAGGTGGAGAATAAAGCAAAGATATGATGGAGGAGTGAGATGAAAAGGCCAGTTGTGACAAGCAAAGGAAGGGAAGGAGACAGCAATTGGACAAATTAGACAAACCCAGTTATTGAAAGGAAAGCATGGGTGTTTGTCAGTGTTTGTCACTCAGCGGTGTGAAAATGCATTCTGACACCCGTTTATCACTGTATATTTAGGAATCAGAATTGTTAGAAGGAAATCACGAATTGGAATACATTAGCATCTTCCCCGGTGTGCAAATATCAAAGCTCAATGAGGCTTTATATCCTTGTCCTCTAAAGTGAAGGCCATTGAATTGTTTAAATGTGGAGAACGTGCAATCTGAAACGCAGAGTGCTCACGAATTTAGATCCACTTATTGTCAGTATCATAGCCGATATGTAAACAGACGCAGGTGCATGTGTGAATCGTCTCTCTCACATACACACACATACTGAGACGCATGCGAGCAGCAACAGATGATGTTTTTTTATGACTCTCTTCCAGAGCAAACTCTCTCACTGGGCATCTACTGATACCCATTAATCATGAGCTCTCTTGTATTGTCAGTCCGGCCTCCCCTCCCCTCCATTCTCCTCTCACCCCCCGTCCCCTCCTCCCTTCACTTTCAGCCTGTCAGTTAACAAGCTGTGACACCATGACAGTGATGTGTGTGCAACTGAGTGATGCCTGGCTGCAGCCCTTATTAGAAAGGTATTGAAATGCTCCGGCACGAAGGGGGTGGTGATGAGATTGTATTTCTCAGCTCCTTATGACTGAATGTAAAAATGGCAGCTCTGCCTGGCTATTCAATTAGACGTGGATGGAGAAGGCCCAGCTTTTTCTTTTGGGTTGCCCCCTTTGACAACATGATTTACTGTGGCATGCAATCAGCTCTATAGCAAAAATCCCATGTTTCTATTTTACACACGATGAAAAAAACGTATCCATCTATGCAAAAAAAAAAGCATCTCTCATTTTTTTCTGACGTTCTGCCTCCCTGTGTATGTGTGTGTGTTTGTGTGCACAGGCTCAGTGTCCCTCAGTGTGTTCCTGGTCTCCCTCGCAGTGACAGTGTGTGCTGTTTGGCTGGTGGCTCTTTGTGGCGTCTGTGGTTGGTGTCAACGCAAGCTGGTGAGTTTACACACACACACACACACGAACACACAAGCTTCACTAACAGATATACTGTAGCTTCCAGTCACATTTGTTGCCATCTTAACATGCTTTAATAATCAGAGAGCCTTAATAAACATTGTCTGATGTGAGTGTACTAGCAAAAGACACTTTAGTGCATTGGAGAAAGGACAATGTGTGTAAATATTATGAAAATCTGTGCAAATATTATGCGGTCTTGTTGAAATTATCTTTTACTTATTTAAAAGTACCAATATAGTATAAAAAAGTAAAAGTCCTGCATTCAAAATCCTACTCAAATAACAGTACATAAGTATAAGCAGCAAAATGTACTATCAAATTAGTACTTGTTCTGCAGAAAAATGACCCCTGTGGCATATATATTATTATATATTATATTGTTAAATTGTTAACACTGATGCATCAATGTGTAAGTAGTATTTTACTGTTGTAGCTGGTGGAGGTGGAGATCGTTTTAACTACTTGATTTACAGTTTATTTACAGTCCAGGGCCCCCTCCAAAGGGTCATGAAATAAATCTGGGTAGTCGCGAGATGATTCATGTTTTGGAGTTTGAACTGAATTTTTGCTTTTTGTGAAATATTGGATAATTTGACCTCTCTGGACCTCAAACTGTTACTTAAATTAAAGCATCTGAGTTAAGTTCAGAGGGGAAATGCCTCTTTGGTGGAATTGCTAACAATTCAAAGACATCTGAAACATGACAAGGGTCCCCAACTAGACACTGTTTTTTTTTTAGGGGTTGCAAGCAAAAAAGGTTGGGAACTGTAGTTTTAATCTATAATAATGTATGGACAATTTATCATATGTCAGTTTATATAAAATCTTTATCAGAAAAGTAACTATAACTGTAAAGTACAATATATCCCTCTGAAATGTAGTGGAGTAAAAAATGGAAATACACATGTAAAGTGCAAGTGCTTCAAAATTGTACTTAAGTACAGTAGTTGAGTACTTATATACTGCATGTTACTGTAGAGAAACAATGGCCACAGTTACATCCGTGTCCACATGACCACAACAGGGCAGACTCAAACTAATGAATCTCTCAGACAGATACAGCTCCATCATTAGTAAACTGTGCTGATACAGCATCAGTACCAGTCCACTCATTGAGGAGAAACAGAACACAGATCAAGCAGACTGACCTCTAATAGAGGGCATGTCATTGTGATTATGTGGTATGAAATGTGATTGATTAAAAGGAGGCAACCACTCATTAGGCAGACAGAGCAGTACGGCTGAGTGCCACCTCACTTGACTGATTTCTTTAGATTTGCATGCCTTTAAAGTTAATTGATTTCTGATTCATCCTGTGCTTGTACAACCCAGGAACATGGGTCACCTATTTCAAGTTTATTGTTGGCTTGAACTCTTACTTGTTTCAGCTCACCATTGCACTGCTGTGAAACTTATTGGTCCACAGATGGCAGGATTTGGCATTGCAGCAGGCTTCACACACCACATGCCTCTCTACATTATGTCATTTGGATTGCTTGAATCCCCAGAAGGTGACTGTACCTAGATTACTCGTCGATGCCATTATAACGTATATGAACCAGGGGGGAAATGGTCTGTGCTGAAATGCGACAGTGCTACAACAGAGTCTTTCTATTGTTTGCTTCGCTGGAACATCGTGTTATATTAGATATTCCACTTTAAAGTAAATGGAGCAGTGAATGACTCCTAGTTTCCAGCTGTGGGTGGAGGTAGTTCTGCTGCCAGCATCTTGGAAAGTGCCCGAGGTCCTCTCCGGAGCACTGCTGTAAATGGATCTTATTTCCATCCTGTGACAGAGCCACGCAGTATCCACAGAACAGAGGTGGCAATGGGATAGGATGACGATCTATTGGCCTTATGACCCTGTGAAGACCACTATCAACCACATCTTCACACACAAGATGATGCTTCTATCTCAGTGGTGATGCCATTTGTGCACGTCTTATTTTCCTTTCTTATCAGTGCATCTTACCCTGGTTACTTCAGGGTGTGTGTGTGCGTGTGTGGGGAGGAGGGGGGGGGGGGGGGTAACACAGAGTGCCATTAAGATGTTAATTAAGCCCTTTGTAGTCTTTGGACCACTTTGGGAAAAATGTCAGCCGCCCACTGGTGTGAAACCACATTAAACACAGCTGCTTAATGTACAAAATAATAAAGTGTGACTGAGATAAATGGCAGTCATTTCTATAATGATAAACGTGTTATTGATGATGCACTGCGCTTTGACAAAGCAAAAATACTACTGATCTTGTTAAAAATCATTTTCTCACGTTAATATCATCATCCTTAAGGTGTGTTGTTTTCTATATCTGACTAACAACCATGAAGGCGCTGCAGCTATACAATCTGTTCTGCTAAAAAAAAGTCATGTTACAGAAACTGTTTCCACTCCCTCACTTCCCTTGATCTCTTTAGCAATATATTCCCTGAGCACATGATTAGAATCTATATACAGTATGATTTTCATAAACATGGTTACTTTCAACTGAGAGCCCTGATTATAGATGCACACTTTATGTAGTATACTGTAAATTCATGCAGGCTGACTGTCTATGCACAAAAATGCTCTCATTAAATAAAAAGTGCTCATTGCTCATGACGCTACCACGAGCCAGTCCACATCTAAACCTTTCATTTTTGATATTTCCGAGTGTACTCTTTGACAGTGTCAGCTTTCATAAGAACAAATGTTTGCCTCAAGCTTCACGTGTCAGTTGCGAGTGGGCCCATGCCAGTTTTGGTTATGATTCATAGGTTAATAGACAAGACATTTTGGGTGAGTGTTGCTTTCGGTGTTTTAGCTTTGGCAACCAGTGCAATGGGTTTTATTTTAAAAGTCCTCATGTGCAGTCATCCTGAAGCCTCCCTCCTGCTTGGCTTTCTGTTATCTAAGCCCCCTGGAAGTACTGCGCATTGAATGCTATCGTCTCCTTCTGCTGCTTGCTAAGTCTGTTTGCTTATTGCTGTTTATAGACACATCAGCATGAAATTTTTAGAATATACGTTAAGCCAATGTCATTTTTAGAAGTGGCTTCACATTTTCTTACTCCGGTTTCACAGCAATTGTTCTTCTGTATTGATTGATTTTCTTTGTTTTCATGTCTGTCTTTATTATGAGGGTTGTAATTAGAGACGAAGGTGGTAGCAACAACAAAAACAAGACGAGAATAAAAATAATACTACAACGAGTCACATGGTTGTTAAGCTCCTGCTTTGCGGGGCTGATGATTGTCAGCAGGGGCTCGTGTTGTAGGTGTTGGGTGGGATTTTCGGATATCAGAGGTGGTGCAGCTAACATCTGTTTGAGCAGCAGTGGCTGTTTGGCATTCAGAAACCCTCTGCTTGCTCCTGTGAGCCCTGTGCTGTTTGATCCGTGACATAGTTGTGAGTGGAGCTGAGATTGGAACTGACCAGATTCACAGCCTGATTCGATCCCTGTTGGGCTTGTATCAACAACCTTCAGTATTTTGGTTGCATTAACTGGGAGTTAGGAGTTCACAGTTGTTGGCAGGATGATAGTAATTATGCCAATCAGAGGAGAGCGAAGACGTGAAAATCAATAATTATAGAATTTCAGAGGAGAATTGTCACAGTCATTGGGAATATTATAATAGCATTATGTGGATGTAAAGCCTTGACCTGTCACATTGAAGTGACAGATAGTGTTGGCAGTGTTCCTGGTGATATGTAAATCTTTATGCCTCTGTGATTACATGCTTCTCAATGTCAGCAAACACTACAGAATAATACAGGTATAAAAAAAAATTGTTTTGACAGATGCTAAAAACGAATGATCACTTGATGATTTAGCAGCGGACGACCATTTTAATAGTGCACTCCTCTCTAATTATGGTGTGATGTGGGTAATATTGAGCGAGCATGTAGACTCTTGCTGCCTGCTAATTCACAGCAAACAAACACAGCTGGGTGTTGGAAGGCAGTGCACTGCCAACTGAGACAGAGAGAGTGGTAGTTTCACTCTGTCTCCTCTCATGTCTGTATTCTTCAAGAAAACCCTCAGCATCACCCTGGGCAGTCCAACACCAAGTCTTTTCTCACTCATCTGCAGTTCTGTAGCCAAAGAATCTGGTCCCCCAGTACATATGGAGCCTCGTGAGCCCCCTTCCTCTTTTAATAGCTCCATTATCATGCCTGTATAAATAACTGAATCAGCAAGTAAACACATGAATCTGTAGTGGCTATTAGGGTAATCAGTAATTAAGTGTTTATAACACAGTTATAGTAGTCTGTACAATCTGAAATCTCAGCATATTTTAGCCCTTTTTTGTCAATATACTGTAATTACTGTTGATGCTTTCACTGTGAGGGTTTTTGAACATTATTCATTATTGCACCCTCTGTGTGGAATGTGTGAAACTCAAAGAATTAATCTTGTCAAACGCTTTTAAATCCAAAATGAAAGAATTATAGGCAGATTGCTTAGGATGTCAATATTTTTCATTTACCTGGTTAACAACTTTCTCTTTCTTTTTAAATGTGAGTTCCCTATGCTTGTTGTTTGTGTTTTCTGTAACTGTGTTTTTATTTATGCTGCCGACTGTCTTGGCCAGGTCTCCCTTGAAAAAGAGATTCTTAATCTCAATGGAACTCTTGTGGTTAAATAAAGGTAAAATAAAAATAAAAATAAAAAATACACTTGGCATAAGACAAAGATGGAGAGACATCTTTCTCTGGCCTCTACAATGAGAAACAACAAAGTCCTCCAAATTAAACAATAAAATGCATTGTTTGTTCGTGCCCTCTAGAACGACACATAGAGGTGTTTTCTGATCTGACGTCCCTATCGGCAGGACGACATCATTTGTTGGTGCCTTCCAAAGCCGTTTCAAATCACTGTTAGGCACAAGAACAACTTGGTTAGGTTTAGGGAAAGATCATAGTTTGGGTTTCAAACAAGAAGTTAGTTATGGTTTTGGAAACATTGTGGTTTGGGTTAAAATTACTACTTCATTAAGGTTAGGGGACCTTCGTCATCATGGTCCATTCATCCACAACGACCTCCTCCCGCTCTATTACACCGTCACCTGACTTCCTCCTTTGCTCCCGGTGTAATGACTGCGGCTGCTAGAGGGCGCTGTCACTTGAATGTAAGCATGTGGTTTTGGGGCACTGTCTGAAACTGATGCTGTCGTTTCTGTGGGATTCCCTGGAATCATGTTTTAATTGCAGAATTAAGGTGTAAGTGCTAGCCCAGTCTGTTGCAACATAGAAGTAGCATAATACAACTTCAGTAACTTCACAATCTATATACAGTATATACAAAAATGATAAGGCCAGTATTAAAACTGAAAACACACAATTAGAACCTGCTATCACTCTCGAAGTGACTGACTGGTCTTAATACAAGGAGTAATGCTAAATAACAACTCAGTCTAAATTATTAGGTTTAATTGCATCAGTAATGTGTGTAAACACAACTGATCAAGATGGCTGAGAGGCTCCAATATTGTGTAGAAACAAGAGATAGTCTGTCAAACGATTTATTTGGCCAACAGTAATTTACTTTATTTCAGAATTGCAGATAAAAAACAAACTGGATTCCAGGCTTTTTGACCGCCCTCTCAATGTTGTGGCCCCTCACTACGACGACGCACCTGCTCATCAACTGCACTAGACTTCACTAATGTCATTTATAACATCCTCTGTTGGGGTTTGATTGCTAAAAAGTGTTAGTGGATTGTTTTTTTTGTGTGTCCATGTTGAGGCTTGCTGCAGTTTGGGTATGTCTCGTAATTGGTTCATCAGTTGGAGCTATTTTGAGCTCATGGCTCAGAGCCAGACAGCACTGAATACTGTAATCGTGTGAAACCCTTTGTCGTTTAACAAAAAACACGGCTGGTTTAAATTAGACTTAAGTGTTTTCAAGGGTATTTGAGTAGAGGATGAGAAGGGAAATTGCTCACTCATCCATTGGTTTGCTTTAACCCTCATTTGGGGTATTGAGCTGATTTTCTTTATTGTTTCTTGCCTCATGTCTTTAGAGCTGGTGAGCTTTGCTATGTTCATCACTATGGATCCCTGCAGCCTCCACAACTCCCTTGAAGATAGAAGCAGAGTGTTTGTTATCCGCTCTTGTGAATGAGCTGGAGGAAAGGTGTGGAGGAGATGGTTTTGAAGCTGTGTAATTCTTTGTGTGTGCATGGAAATGAGGATCATTGGACTCAGTGCCCATTACAGAGTGTTTGAGTCCTTCCTTGTTTTCACATCCAATCCACTCGCGACTTCCTGTCACTCGTTGTTCCTCTCAGTTCACTTTTCGCACCTGTCCCTCCCTCCCATCTCTTTGTCTCTCATCGTCTGCACTGTCCTTGTTTTACTCTCCTGCTGGCTGCCTGTTTTTTTTTGTTTTTTTTTAAATTTGATTTTTCTATTTTCAGCTCTCACCCCTCTTTCTGTACTGGACTCTCACTTATCCTCTGTGTCTTCCCACCTTCCTGAAATTTTTACGATAGCATTGAATGATACATGAGTTTCCTTTGATAGCTTGTCCTCGCCTGACAGAAATTCAGACTGTTTTGCCTCCCCAGAAATTACCATATAATAATACAGTATTTACTGCGGTGTGCTTATGTACTGCAATGGGTTTTCGTATGTGGAAGAATCTACCTCTTGGGCATGTAGATGTTGTGAAGCTTTAATGGTAGATTGCATGCATCTTCTGTTTTCAAAATGGTGTATGTATGTATTCAGGCAGCATAACAAGCCAGTGATAACAGCTATCAAATGCCTAAAGCAGACTATAAAAAATCATGAATGGTCTCTATAATGTAGGCAAGAACATACAAACATGTTGTGATGTGTTCAGTAGAAAGACATAGTACTTCCATGTCTATGATGGTTTATAAAGAGACTGTTTGTCTAGAAGTCAGTATTTAAATTAGAAACACACCTCTTCTATTCAGCTGTTTAACTAGTCGTTCTTGTCAGATCTATGTTTATTTATTTGTTGACCTTTCTATTTCAGGTGAGTGCTGATTATACAATAGATGAGCGGCTTTGTTTCCTTGTGTGTGACGGATATCATTTTTGCTCAATAGTGCCATTGTGGGCTTTATCACTTTTGCTCAGCGGTGCTATTATCAACTCCGGCTTTGTAACAGGTCCAACAATATCCAAAGCCACAATATTCAAGGTGTGGACTGTAGTTTGAAATGATATCTGAGTTATCTGGACCTTATGGAGTCTCCATCAGTCTGCCTGTTCAGATTCTGAAGCTCAATATATAGGCTGTGGCACAATTTGTATTTCCATACGTTTTTGCTATTTACAAGCATTGCATGCATCATAGATAAATATGAGTCAATTCAGTCTCTGTCAGAAACTCATACATAACCTCTGGCTGATTGCCTCTCTGAGTTTTTCCCCATGTGTAGTGCTTTGGCTCCATGGGTTTGTGTTTATGAAGACAGGTTGCATATGGGTAGTGATGCATATGTTGCATAGCATATACTAGAAAACTATTTAGATTAGACAGGTGGTCAGAGAGCGTTATGCAGGCACCTCTATAAGAACTTTTGCTCTTGGTGCCACAAGGTGCTGATCTGGCTGCTGCTGGAGGGGAAGGTATCGTCTACTGGTTGCCTGTTGTTCATGATGCTCATTGATCAGGTCCAGAGTTCTGGATGGGCCTTAAACTGAGACTCGAACCTAACCCGTTCTGGCACCTTTAAGACCCAAACTGACTGATGCTGCCAAAATTTGAGACCCAAACCAAACCTGAGACCCAAGGCTATATTTTTGTTATTCTTTTCTCAAAGACAAAGTAATGTGCTTGGTTTGGACAGACAGCAAAGGTTTTCTCACTAATAAAAAATCATGGTATTTAATGGTAACAACACTGTGCACATTGCATGTAACACTATAGCCTGTCATAATAATAAATGATCTTTTCCTTTTCCGAGTTTTAGCCTGATGAATGTGGCCAGTATCCTGCGTCTTTCACATCTGTTAAAACAATTCCGTCATAATGTAGAAGAGAATTATACACAGCATTAAAATCTCTACATAGCCAGTGGGGCTTTTATCTGGTCATAATGTTTCCACAATGCCAAGGCCTTTCCTGAATCACTGGGGATTATGAGAAGCTTCCCTTCAGCAAGTTTTTACACCACTTCATCCATTAGCAGGCATACGAACCTCCGATTTGTTCAGCAATCCAAATAGGTGTGATGCTGTGCCCATTTCCCCCGGTTGGAGAAACCATTGAACAATGAGAGCTTAGTTGGCAGGATTAAGAAGCTACCTAGCTACCTTCATAATAAATAGCAACAGAAAAATGGCAACAAAAGTGGATGAGACTGATGCATCTGTACAAGTTGTTTTAAGTCTACTTACAGAATAACAACTCATATTTCTTTGATCAATGTAACAAATGTTAAATTGACTGCTCCTAGCAAAGCCTACCACAGTTTCCATAACACCTTAAAATGTTGTTAGCTAGACAGATGCGTCACCCACTACTTAGGGCAAAATAAAACACAATAACACTCCCCTGCCCAACAGAATATCAGGTGACATGAATACAATGTCTACTTAAATGAAAAAAGTAAAACGAAATGACAATTCAGTCTGATTATCAGGCTATCGTTAGCTTGCTAGGCTATGCCATGCCACTCTTCCCAGTGGGCATTACGTTATGTATTTGCAAAACATGACAGGCATGGATGGAGACGATCGGCACAATCAGAGAGAGAAAAGATACATTTTATAATACATTATATTTGGAAATAAGCAAACCAGAGCCCAACACTTTTTGTGACAAAACAGCCCGAACCTGACCCAAACCAGATACGTTGTCTCTGGGGTTAAGGTCGGGGAGCAGAACTCTAGTGTGGTCTGGTAAGGCTTATCATGAAGGCTCATTACAAGAGTAACGTGGAAGCAGGGAGGCTGCCTAGTGCGTACATAACCATAGTGCAGCTTGAGATCTCCAGTCTCCAGCTCCATGCTCAGCCCCCAACAAGCAAGCCTACCACAGGAAATTGCCCTTCAGCCAACTTAAGATCCATTTGTCCAAGCCAAGCCATGGTGGCAGCTCGGTGTGTTTTCCTCCCACTCATTTTCAGGGATGGAGAATCCTCGCCTATCCTCGATGTGTATCAGAGCATCACTGTCAGGGAAGCATGCATGGTATTTGGGGGGTGGGGCAGCTTTAGACTGATCCCCTCCCTGTCCCGCTTGTAGCAAAGTGTCAATAGAGATTACTTGCATTGTGACACGTGTGAAACACCTTTAACTGTAATGAGCTTTTCCAGTAGAATGCGCCCAGCAGACCTCACTTTTCGAAGCCTTTAAATTGCCATTATTTCCATGGTTACAGCAGGTCATGCTCTAGCTATTTGAAATCAGGCTGGTGCAGGACTTTCTAGAGGCTTCTCTCCAGTACCCAGCGGATTACCTTAAAGAGGCAATTGCCATGTAAATTTCAGGGTGGTGCGAATGATAATCATAGTCAGAAATGGCTCTCCACAGCAGATTTAATTTGACTTTGATGAGTAATCAGGAGACCATCAGGTAAAGGACTGATGGCACAGTGTTCCTGAGATAATGGGAGAGGCATTTACACTTGAAATTAGTATAGCAAAAAAAACAGCTTCAAAGGACAAATCTAAGCTAACCTTTTGTTTCTCTGCTTTCTCTGTCATGCCCTCCGCTTGGCTCAAGGGGAAGAGGAATAAGCCAGGAGTGGAAACAGCAGACACTCCAGACTCGGCACGTGGGCGAGGGGAGAAGAAAGCCATCAAGTAAGTGCCTGGTAACTGGTTCGGGTAGAATAATCTGGTGATAATGAACTCCATTTGGTTCAGCTTTGAGTCCCTCGATACACACTACACAAACAAGACAGAAAATGAAGCTTGTTGTTTTATCGTGAGGAGCACAATATCTACAAGAGCATGTTCGGGCAGACATTAAATGAAAGGTTAGTGATTTAATCAGTATAGATTAAATCTGCATTATCTTACCTGTGAAGCTTTTGGCTGGACGAGTCTGCTCCTGCACTTATCTTATGGGTTGTAAGATAGGTCTCCCTTAAGTGCAGGCCTTTAGCCACGCCTCGGCATTGCTTAAAATGGTGCAGGTTGAAGTAAACGTAGGGGGCCGGAGTGCTCTTTGTGAAATCGCTGGCGTATAAATGTTTGGGAGGATTTTGATCTAACATTTCTTACAGGGCTCAAACTAAGATTATGGTATTTTCTGTTCTTAATGAAACAAGGCTATAGGTCAGTACCAGAAAATGTCAGCTTTGTAATGCTAAGTACAATACTTTATTCCACAAAATGTCTCTATTAACCTGCTCATCACCACTTCTCTTCTATAGCCTGCTGTCTCAGCTACTTTTAAATGTCTGTGTTTACTTTTTATTTTCTGTATGGACAGTTTTAAGCACTAAAGTTGGGCTATGTGAATGTATTCTGACTTGGGTCTCTTAATTTTTGCATTTTCTTTCTCACTGGCTCCAGCAGCATTGGTGTGCTCTGTTGGTCATTTCAGCTTCAAACCTCTTCTTTGTGCATTGCCTTTCTCTCCTGCTCTGTCCCTGTGCTACAGCTCTGACCACTGCTGTGTGACTTGTATGACATCAGTGATTCTGCTCACCTTTTCCTCCTCTACTTTGACTGTCTGCGATTTATCTCTCTGCCTTGTGTCTCATGCAATTCATGCGTTCTCACTGCTCACACCGAGGATGGGGCCCAGACTTCTTAATGTTTACTCAAATGTGTTTCATCAGTGGCGCCATGCTAGTTGAACAGAATGTAATCACATACTGTATGTATTCATCAGATTATGACTTCCTCTTTCCTTGCTACCTATTTCCTTCTCTACCTCTCTGTGTCTTTGCTACAGCACATTGCTTGATGAAAAGCTTTTGTGAATGCCTTTTTCCCCCAGGCTGCCCCCTTTCTTTATTTATTAATCGAACCCCTATGGTGATATGTCAACTTCAGGTGGAAAAATAGACATTGATCTGGGCCTGTTTTGTTTCAAATTCTCTTTCGATGCACCCATAAGACCACCCGTCTTCCTCAAACCAAGCCATCGCATCATCTCCAAAGGCAGGAGCACCTGTTGCGAATGGTTGGTTGGTGCCGAGGCTGTCGCATAGATGTGTTGCTCTGACCTGTTTCTCTCTTTGGCCACAGTGATCTAGACAGAGACTTTTGGAATAACAATGACAGCAGCACAGTGCAGCAGAGGTGGAGCTCCTATCCGCCCAAGGAGTTCGTACTAAACATTTCTCCCTATGCCCCATATGGAGATCCTCGCCTCACACTCAAGTGAGTCTTGGTCCAAGGCTGGTAAGAGACATCCCCATGAGCAGGGCTGTAACGAGGCAGGGGCAGTGCCACTCTTCCCTTTCCCTTCCCTCCTCCCTTTCCTTCCCTTCCTTGCATTCCTCTCCTCTCCCCTCCTCATACCATCCCCTTTTCTAGCTGTGCAGTCACCACCACTAGCCAAATCATCATCAAATTGAACCATTGGATGTGGATGCTATAATGCCCGACAGCTTATTAAATCCACCTAGTTTTATAATCTCGATTATTTTTCTATTCCTGGGGACAAAAATTTCTCATGAGTAACAGGGGATATTTAGCCAAAGGCCTTTTGAAAAAGCCCATTCTGTAAATCTCATAGAGTTGCAATATACACAAACCGCACATTTCTAGACTTATTATTGTTGTATAATGCGATTTCCATCAACAATAGTAATAACGACAACAATAACAACCCAACCAATGTTAGCACACTGGAGGGCAGAAATGGTTACTAATGATTAGTCATAATCTGCTTGGGAAATGTGAATGTAGGAAATGTCATACATGCACATTACAGCATCCCCGCGACAGCCATTCGACTATTACTGCAGCGGCAAAGCAGCACAGCCCTGTAACATCCCCAGGCTAATTTCTGCCGCTACTCCTCACATCCTGTCACCTCTTAATGAACACAGAGGCTGTAATGATGCCCCATGTTCAGATGCCCCCCCACTCCCTGCAGCCCTGCCGGTCCCACTAACTTCTGACCTCTAACCTCTCACCTCTCTCCCATGGGGCGTAACCATGGAGACGGACAACCCTCGTAGCCTTTCTCTCCAAAAGATATGTGTATACTTTAACCCACCTTCTCTGTAATCTGTGTATCTCTCTCTGTCCTTTGCTTGTGTGAACTGAAATCCGCCCGTTGTTGTTGTTGTTGTTGTTGTTGTTGTTGTTGTTGTTGTTGTGGAGGGTTGACCGTTAAACCAGGTTGCAGTGTGGTGCCAGTGTTCACCTGTGGTTTACATCCATCTGTGGCTTCTCTCTGATCCCCATCAACCTAATATCAAATGTGTACTGCACTAACATCGTAGCACTTGAACTGTGTCTACTGTCCATCATATCGGGAGATAAGGTAACAGTGTTTCTATGTGATGAAATAAAAGTAATTTTTTCACTCACTAGGCACTTCCAATAGAGCACTAGCAAGGTCATACCTATCTCCCTCCGGGCACCGAGAGGACTCTAAGCTTAGACATCCTGCTACCAGGCATCTGTCTGATAAACTGTCTAATAACTGGTCATCTTTAATAGACCTAGCTGGTGAGGACTGTGTGTTAAATTGCCTGGAGAAAGAAGGCAGCAGTGTGCTTACGAAAGCGGTGGATATATGGATTACTGTCTGAAAACTCTGCCTGAAGATGATGGCTGCTGATCTCAGGAAACCAGCTTTAGACCCTAGTGCTTTTGTCTTGAGAAGTTCATTTTTTAAGAAGCCTTCAAGGTTGTCATTTATTGTCCATAAAGCTGTTTTTCAGCAGGTCCTGTCTTCACAAGTTTTTCTTCTGTCCAGCGGTAAAAAATAGATGAACTTTTCTCTGCAGTAATGGTAAAATGAGCTGTTTTATCAGTAGTGTGTGAGCCAGTAAAACACTGACATTCAGTTGAAACAAGAAAACATTGAACATTGTGTTTCTAACTAGGAGAGACAGGATACGACCTCCTGACTCCAAGCAATAATATGCTGCTAAAGCCAACAGAAAGCTGGGAAATCATTTCCTGTTTGAGATTCTCTCGAGATCAGCAGCTTTCAATCTCTGTAATGACACTGGGCCTCATTTATCAAACAGGTTACCTACCCTGCACGATCACTCTCCATGTTTAAGGATTATTGGATTGGAGGCTCAATACTATCATTTTTCAATATTGAACTTGTTATATATTTGATGTCAGCAACAGTCATGACTCTATCTCGAAAAAATGGTCGTGGTGAATGGACATAAACCATTTTTCACCAAACCATTTATTTTTGCTGTATATTATACTTTATTTGATCAAGATTGGAGATGAAAAACTGTCAAAGATTATGTGGCTATATTTCTTTTGTAAATCACTTCTGCTCAGTGAAGTGCAGTCAGACACAGGATTGAGATCTGAATGCTATATTCCTGTAAATGCTCTGGGAGATTCATGGTCCCATTTATTTATGTGTTCCTACTTTTAATAAAGAATAAAGACTCTCACCTTGTGCCTGGCTTGATAAATAAGGCCCATGTCTCCTGTGTTGACCGTTGCTTCAGCAGTGTCATCCATGCTGTTGTTGTGATTGATGACTTATCCACATGCACTGTCAGGTCAATTGGTCAGAATTAAATGTGAAAGGTGACCTTCAACGGGACATGATGCAAGTGTAGCAACCCCCTGATCTCACGCTTGCACACCAGACGACAGCGTCTTCTGTGCCTCCTATTTTGTGTCTCCTGGAGCAGGAGCACCATGCATATTAATGAAATGTAGTCATGTCACCAGAGGGCACTACTGTGCTTTATTTTTGATCATCACTGCTTTCAGAGTAGACATGACATTTTAAACCTAAAAACAGTTTTCAGAGGAAGTCTAAGTTGACAACTGCTCTTAAGTATGAACACTGATTAATTTCTGTGCCTTGTACCCTTTTTTGGAGGTCGATATGATTAGATTGCCCTTATGAGCCTTTCCCCTGCGTGGTGCAGGTATTTCACTACTTCCTGTTTACTCTTTTTGATGCTAAGTGGTGATCAAATGACAAGTAGATCTTTAAAAAAATGAAATATTACACATTAAGATCTTAAAATGGAGTGTAATCGATGTTTTACAGGAACAAATGCACTTGTATTTAACCAAATGTCACTTTGGATGACTTCCCAAATGAGTCGATTATTTGCTCATGAGGCACTTCAGTACAAGCCGTCCTCCCATTGCTCTAAGTTGCTACTATTGAATTACCTTGTGTAGTAGCACATCTCAAGCCCCAAATGCCTAAATGAATGAGAGAATGAGAACTAAATAACCAGCGTCCACACACTGTTGCCGCTAGTGAATGCTGGCAGCTGTAGTATTGGTCCTCCAGGCCCAAAGGAGTGACTTCTTGCCGGTTTTCCACCCTCCACAGGCTCCCTATAAATTCTTCTCCTCCTCCTCTTCCTCCCTGCTCTCCTCTCCCCCATCCCTCTCTTCCTCCACACTGGACTCCAGACCTTTTCATCCACCTGCCTCTCACTTGGCCTGGAAATCTAGACCTGCCCCCTCACACACTCTACTGATCTGTCTCACTTCCTTAGCCATGTGGTTGCTCAATCTATTTTCCTGTGTGTGTGTATGTGTGTGTATGTTTGTGTCTGTCTTTCTCACACTCTTTGGTCTTTTTTTCCTCTGCCTGTCATTATTCTCCCTCTTCTATACCCTCTGTCTGCTGTGGGACCTCCGCACCCTGTCTGTCTCTCTTAGTGGGGCAGTATCAGGGGGTCAGAAGGGGGCAGCAACTGGGCATGGGGATGATGGGGGGGGTCCTTATCGCAGTGACAGCGTGAAGAGCATGGTGGCAGAGGGAGTGAAGGCCGGGAGGTGGCAGACCGTCCAGGGCCACATGCAGTCCAGAGGATTGAAACCCAGCGAGTGAGTTCAGAACCGGGCAAAAGAAAGTGAACATTTCAGTCACTGTGCAGCAGAATAAGTACGTTATTACAATGCAAATGTTATTCTTACATGTGTTTACCTCAGCAGCAGCTATGATTAGATGAATGAATCAGTCCTGGATAGAAACAGGGAGAGTCAGGTCAAGTTCAGCAGGGAGGAAAGTGCATCTCAGGTGTCAAGGTGAGCGTGTGGGCACAGATCGAGGTGTGAGCACTGGGGAAATGTGAACTCTCGTCATCATGAGGAGATAACAATAGTTGCTCGAGCTGTATCACACTGACTCAAACCTTCAGCTGACACAATCGGCCCAGCTGCTCCTGTATAAATCTGCAGGAAAATATGATTTATTTATGTGAGGAACTGCACCGCCTGCGAGTGTACTTTCAAAAATGCAATACAAAAATAGTCTCATTTTCACACACTGACTGAAATTATGCCTCATGCCATGCCAGCGCGCCTTTTAATTAAGATTGTGCCTGAAATGTGAACTGCATGTTGACTGCATGTATCCCACAGCCATGACGTACGACATGATTTAGGGTCTATATTCAGCGTGTTGTAAATGAGGCAGTTAATTTTCAGTTCTTCGTGATTTTTTGCACCTTCCTTTGGCACCTTGTGCTTGTGATTTCTTCCTCCACAACACATTTACGCTCATCACTACCTCACTCCTCATTCCCTCCTTCTCTCCTCTTCTCATCTTTCTTTTTGCCCCCTGTCTATAATTGGATTCTATTTTCAGGCTGCTATAAGTGTCTGTGTCTCTTGTGTTTGTGTCTCGCACCCCATTTTCTGTCTCTCCTCCATCGTCACCCTCTGCTCTTATCGTTCCCATCGCTCTCCATCTTTCTGTCGTTGCTTAAAGCCAGTCCTTTTATTCTCCTTTTCTTCTGTTTTGCCCACAAACTGTTCCTGCAAAACCATCCATCTCCCCTTTTATCCTTTTATTTGTGACTGTTAAGTATGATGGATAGCACACGAAAAGCCTTATGCAAAATTGTGGTAGGTGAAGTAATGCAGAGCGGAGTAAACTGCACCTAACTGATGTGGATAGCTCTCTCCTGACCTAATTCTGGTAGTCTGGGTTACACAGCGATCTGAGAGAGAGGAGGATATATTTAGTGAGTAGAAAAAACATAAGAAAGATGATACAAGATACTGTAGAGCCCACAAAACACAGGAAAGATGTATGTTAAGTAAGGGATGACATTTAAATAACATGTCACACACTCTTCATGTCAATGTGACTGCTGAAACATTTTTAAGAAAGGCAATGAGCCAATTAAACAGCATTTATAAAGGGGAGGAGTGGAAAATGAGAGGCTGACAGAGGGAGGGAGTCATACTGTAGGACTTGGTTGGCTGTTGGGATGTCTCTAGAGGTGCAGCATGTATTTAAAAGACGAAAAAGACTTAGAGAGAAAGGAAGAGAGGCTATCAGAGATGGAAAAAGTTGTCTGACGAGTAGAGGAAATGGGGATCTCTCATCAGACCAAAACACCCTCATCGAGAAGGCCTGGAAGCTGCAAAACCACGACCCACGCGCCTCGACGAGGTCACGTGGCGCAGAATCGCACCATGCCCGTGCGGACAGTGCACATCCGACCACAGCCCTCGCGAAACACACCCTCACGCAAACAGCACGCTCAGACCGCGCAGACACGCAGGGTGCATACACATCTGACGCAGACGCACAGGGCGAGCTCACAGTCTGCACACTGCTGCCCGACGCAGCCCTATGAGCAGTACACAGCACACAGCGATCACTCAGGCTGCACCTTCTACTGCTATTTCTGCTACTGCTGTTACTGCTGCTGCCTCACGTTGCTCTCTTTCTCTCTCCTCCTCCTCCTGTCTCCATCTCCCAATGCTCCTCCCTCTGCCTCCTTCTCCACTTTGACCTCAAATACCACTCTTCCTCCATCCTCCTCCTCCTCCCCCTCACGATCATCAACTTCCTGTTTGGATGAACTTTCCTGTATCCATCCTGACGTCAACCTGACTTCTTCTGCTGTGTCTCCCTACTGTCCTGTGCCACCTTGTCTCATCTCTGACGATTATTTCCCTCTCTTCTACATCTCATCTCCTGACCTCACAACTTCCTCCTCTTGCCACGGCTCCTCTCCTACATCTCCTACTTCTTCCTCCTCCGTGCCCTCTGACTCCTTCCTCCCTCCTCATCATCCTGTCCTCTGCCGGCCGTGGCCTTCTTCGCGCTCTCTTTCCTCCCTACTCCTCTGCCCTCCCAGCTTTGGGGATCCAGTCTTATCCTATGCATCCACTTTGGAGCACATCCCCTCTGGGCCGACGCGGCCTCGGACGCTGCTGCGCCAGCAGAGTCTTCAGCAACCTCTCATCCACCCATCAGGCCCTGGTCTCGGCCACCCCCCCACCACATCCCAGAGTTTGGGACAATTACACACTGCACCTGGACAGCCTGGGGGAGGCGGGGGTGCTGGGAGAGGAGAGGGAGGTGGCAGCAGTGGTGAGGGTGGGGGTGCAGGTACACGAGGCGGTCCCCGGAGTGCACGGGGCAGCCCAGCAGGAGCAGGTGCTTCTCGCTATAGGGGAGGTGGAGCAGGAGGGCGTTCACGTGCCAATCCTGGCAGCTGGGATTACATGATGGACCAGATCCGGAATCGCGGCCTGGATGTCAGGTCCTTCCTGTGAGTCTCTTCAGCTCTTCCTTCATATCTTTATGGAGTCTTTTGTAGTGTCAACTGCTTAGGCCTCTGTCTCTACCTGTGTCTTACACTATATGCTATGCTATGCTATGCAATGCAGAGTTATTTTATGCATTTGTTTAAGGTATGTGTAATGCTTAATGTCTTCAAATCAAATAGTTTATAATGTATCTCTGTTTAAGTACTAACTTATCTGCTTTTACCTTTACCTTTGTGAAATACTTTTCTGTGCTTTTTCTTTCGCGTGTTTTCTTTCAGTTTGCATCTGATATCCAGGGAAGGATATTACTTCTGTCTGTCAAAATATGTACTGTGCTGTGCTTGTGTGCATACATGTGTAAATGTGGATTATGTAGGTGTGTGTGGCTATATGAGATTGTGTGTTTGGGAGCATGTGCAGGATTGTTTTGCGCAAAGTTTAGTCATTGCTTTCACTGTAACACTGGCAACTAGATATGCTACATTCATTCCACGTTATAGCTTAATGTAGGATGATGAAGTTGAACAGGAGGCCAGAGGTTGGCTTATTTGAAAAATATAAATGTTAATAAGCTGTTGTCTTTTAGCTCTAAGCCCTGTGGTTGTGTAGGAGATGGATCAACATCTCATTTTATCAAGACGTCATAGATCACACACTGATATTAACAATTCTAGATTATGTTTATTAGATTTTATTCTTAGAGGGGGAGTACATATAGTTACTTGGTACGTTTTATGGTCCTTTCAAATCTCAACTGAAACCGAGTGTTTAATTAATAAATACATCATTATTGTTTTCAGCATTTGTTCATATCAATGCACAGTGCTGTAGTCAGTAATCAGCTGAAATGAATTACAAAGCTTCTTATTGAGCATTTTTCCTAATTTTAAAAATGAATGACATCATGTGCATGAAAAATGGCAAGGAAGTTGCCGACATATTGTGGGCTATTTCTGTCCCATTCTGTGATAAATTGTTCAATGTTTACGCTGTATGCTCTGCTAAACAGTAACATCTGTTTGGATGGCATTCAGCCTGTCTTCTGCAATTGTCTTTACAGGACAGAGCTAGTGGTGCTAGTTCATAATATTCATGAGAAGGTGTCATGAAAAGTCACAATATATTTTATATTCATACCGTCCCACTCAATTACATGATGTTATTTCTGAGCCGTCTTTTGGAATGACTATTAAATATCCTGCTTAGGAGACACGTCAGTCGGCCTAATCTGTATTTCGTGAGTATTGCAGCTAAAATGGCACCTCTTTTTCCGGTATCACTGTAACTTTTATGCTAATAGTAACTCTGTGTCTGCTGGTTGTGCTGCTAGCCTGCTGTGTGTCGGCATGTGTACATCACAGTCCACGTGTCACAGCGTATCAGTATAAGAACAAGGGTTAAGCAGCTGTGTGTAGATTTGTGTTAACCCTGAAGCATTGATCTTATGTCACCAGCACCATTACTTCTACAACATATTGTTACTTCAGGGGTGATGAAGGGATGAGGAAGGACACTGCCAAGGTACAACATGTGTTTAATGTCCCTTTGCACTGAATCCATTTTACAGTAGCTTTTCACCATTCGTTTTTCATTTTTATGTGCATTAAAGCTTCTCCGGACGTTTGAGGACGACACAGCTGAACTAATGCCACCGGCTAACTGAGCATTAGCGATGTAGCACATGACACCACCAAGGTCATTGAGAATATCGCCCATAATAGTCAACTATAGCACTCATCATTGCAAATGTGAGATTGAGGTCATTGTTGTATTTCCTTCTCTGTAACAGCAACACCCCATATGATTGATGACAGAGCGGTCCAGTAATAGACATGACCCATTGTTCAAGCCAGTTAATTTCAATCTTGGCCAGATTCCCTATCTGGGTGAATCATTGCTCAGTGAATGTGTTGATGTGATTGACACAGATATCTTGCTTTTAGAGCCATTTGACCAAATGGATCTCTTGGGCGATTGGTCTTCATGCTTTTTGGCTTAAAAACGATAATTTATCCTAGTGTCACTAATGTCTGCTCCCTCTCTCGCCTCTGCTTCCTTAATGTTCGGTGCATTGATCGAAGTGTTTTACCAATATTCTTGAGTGTATATGCCCAAACTTAAAAGGTGATGGGAGAAGTGGGATCCAATAACTGTTGTGGAGTAACTCAATTAATTAATTAATTCCTTAATTAATATTATTTGCTAAATTAAATTCACACATCGAGTTAGCTGTAACACATGAACACCACGTGTTGAAACTGAATGTGTGAAAACTGTCGGCAAGTGAGCAGAGAGGTTGAAACAGTTTGCTAAAACACTGTTGAATGTTTGTTGTTAATGGATAAAAGGTCGATATAGTTAGCTAAAAATAATGGATAAAAGTCCAGATAGTTAGCTTGAAGTAATGGATAAACAGTTCAAATGGTTAGCTAAAAGTAAAGGCTAAAAGGTTGAATTATTTAGCTAAAAGTAATGGATAAAAGTTCAGATAGTTAGCTACAGTAAAAGTAATGGATAAAAGGTTGAAATAAATAATATAAATAAAATCCTTCAAATGAACACATTTATGACGGGTGGTGTTAGTGACGGGGTACTTGAGTTAATCCGAAAGGGGTTGTGGAGGTAGGTCAGACATAAAAGGTTGGGGAACCACTGGTATAGACGTTTAACAGGGAGATTATTAAACAAGGCTTTATGGTGCTGCAAGAAAAGCTTTTGGCGGCGTGTAAGAAAGATGAAATTGTAAAGTTTAGGGTGGTATCTTTCCACAGCTTGGCAGCAATGTATTTTCTTAGCGGAGGTATTGTAACGCAGTCAGAGGCTTAAGCTATAGAACCGTGGGTGTGGGTGACAGGAAGGAGGGAAGGAGCCTGTGATGAAGAGGCAGAGAATTAAGAGTAGGGGATAGAGATGAGGGGGAAAGGGGATTTGGAGAGCAAGTGTAGCAGAATAGAGAAGATGAAATGAGAAGAGTGCAACATGGAGAGTGAGAGAGCAGTGACCCAGAAAACGGTGACACACACCAAGCACCTCAAGACACTGTGTCACTCAAATAGAAACAATTAGTCCAGATCTTCTTAATGAGGCTTAATTAAATCTTAACTCTGGAGAAAGACGACAGGCATGTTCGATGGGAAAGGTGAGTCTGGAGGGAAAGCAGAAGGCAGGTTAAATAACTAGATAAATTACTGTGTGTGTGTGGGTGAGTGTGTGTGTGCATACAGGCCTGTACATACCTTTTAAATGTGTGGAAGCTGATGTGCAAGCTGCTGAATATCACATCCATTAACAATCATTAACTAATCATCACCAGTTCCCTTAATTATTTGTTGTCTGTATGATGTGAACACAGCCTGCACCTGTTGTCAGCGCCACTTCATTAAAATCATTACATTATTATTAATTCGGCCTTTCAGTTTAAGGTATCTTCTTAATATCCTTCCCTGGACAAAGTGCTTACTGCTGGGGTGTTTTTTCCTTTATGACCATTTTCTCTGTTACTGCTTCCTCTGTTTACTTTCATATGGTCTCTTATTGTCCCGCCGCCTCTCTGCTTTCTGTCCTCGCTGTCACCTGAAATGACCTCTCTTTTCTTCTCTCCCCCTGCACCACACCTTCTTTATGTCCGATTTCCCTATCCTTTGCATCTGGTCTCTTTTCTCGCCTCTCTTTCTATCTCTGTTTCTATCTCTTATCGTATTTTTTTTATGGGGAGCCAGTGAAGGGAAGATGGTGGTCCTGGCTTTGGCCATTGGTGTGGCCGAGCAAGATGACTTTGCCAATATCCCTGACCTGCAGGAAACAGCTCAGGCAGCACCACCAGCCAATCAGGAGCCCCCTCCTGAGAAGAGGTACCAGATAATGTGTGAGAATGGTTGTTGTAAGTGAGAGAATGGAGTGCAAATGAAAGGACGTGAAGGATATGATATCGATGAAAAACAAGAGATGATTTCAGAATCGAGGTAGAGGAGAGTAGTTTTGTTTTGCAGTGTTTTCGGTGAGTCACTGCACTTAAGTGCATTGTGCCACAGACCTGCACCTGAAATAGCACCAGAGCCTGACACTGTTACAGAAATAAAAATGAGAGCTGACTATGAAACCAAATGTAGAAAAAAATGCCTATAATGCTGAGATGAGTAAAGAGATAAAGCAATGTGGATGTTAGCTGTAAAGCCATAATGAGCTCATAAATCACAGCAGTGAAATGCTCACTGGTACTCCAGTCCTTTTTTCTGCTTTTAGGGGTAACATTTCGGTGAAACAAATAAAACTGTTTTCTCATGCCAGTGGTCTTTTTTTCCTGACCATGATAATTATCTCCTCCATCGCAAAGACATTCTCCTCCACCATTTTCATCTCTATTTGTTTGTCTTTTCACTCCTGCCTTACAGAGACCTCCCATTGGTAATTGTCGTATTTCCTTTGTATTTCCATGCTTTTATTATCCCACTCCTTTCTACTCCTGTGTTCTTTTTTCCCCTCCTGCTCATTAGCTCCCTTCAATCACCCTCTGCAAGAGTCCCGTCTCTGTAGCTCCACCGAGGGCCCAGAGAGCCTCCTCATTATTCCACAACATGGTAGTCACTTACATAAACATGCTGCTAAAAATAAAACCTTTCCTTGCCAGGCACCTTACACACTAGAAGCCAAAATATTTCCACTCGTCTATAAGGGTGCACCACTCTCCCTCGCATCTCCCTATTTCCCAAAATAATTAGTTTTGCAGTCTGTTTAGGAATTGGACCAATTTTTTTGTGGAACAGTTTAAGACTAACAAATGAGTACAGTGGCTGTGTCATGTGAAACAAACTGCTCAAACCACACTGTGCTTGTGTTGTTCATTTTCGACCATGGATGGTGGTTTTGATTATTTGCGCCAGTGTGTAACACCACAGAGCCAGAGTGAAATCCTGCGTTTGGTCCAGCCCTAGGCAGATGCGACACACTCGATTTCCTCTGCAGTCCAATTAGGTCGTTTTAACCTCACTTTGAGTCTGTGACAAATTGGAGACAATTTGGAGATACATAATATGACGCACACCTTAAAACAAAATGGCAGGGGAGGGTGAACAAATTCTGATTTACTCGTCACACAAATTATTCCTCATTCACAAGTGTTTCATCAATTTGACACCTGATTTAAAACTAGGGCTCTATTACAATACAGATGGTAACTGTTTTCTTATCTGACTGCGCAGCTGCAGTATGAAGCTGCACGTGTCGGCTGTGCAACTGGAGACATTTGCAGGCTCTCTTGTGTTTTCAGAATGATTGCAATTATCCTGCCTTAACTAATAAGCACCTTTATTAATCATAAAACAAACTGCCTTTTGAGTTACAGTACATCAACAACTAGTGAAAAATATTTGTCTCTTGGTTTGTCTGCCTCATTTTAGTCTCTTGCCCCCAAGCAGCCTGTGGCCTTCTCCTAGAATCAACACAGCACCGCATGGAGTTACAAACAAGTATGAAAGTATTCTTCGAGCAAGAATGGTGCGTTTGTGAACATCAAAACTGTCTCCATTGTTCAGGATTAGTGTGAAACCCGCAGAGCCACAGAGGAGTACAATTTTCTGTGTAATTTGCTGTGCACATTACATCTGGCTTTTCCAGCTTTTGTGTTCACCTGGAAACCTCCTTAAATGGGTTGTGAAATCCACTAATAGACTAAACAGCAAGCAGGAACCGCAGGCTGCTCAGTCCAGCACATGGCCAGCAGGACTCACCTCGATTAACGGTGATTGAGTGCATTGTTGTATTTTCTAGATTAACCTGAGGTTCATTTAATTTCTTTCAGTCAAAACAGAATGACTGGCAGCTTAAAGTCTGCGAACAATAGAGAACTAGGAAGTAAATAAAGCTTTGAATATAATGAACGCTTCAAATGTCTTGGCCGTTTAGTGAGCTCCTGTGTATCCCTCTCCTGAGCTGTAAACTAATTCCACTTGAACCACTTATTGTTTTGTTTGTTTCATGATAAATTACATATTCAAAAGTATAATAAATGATTTTGCCACACTTTAATTGGATGCTAAATTTAGATGCTCAAATAAACATTATAAGTCCACAGTATATTAGAAATGCAAGGTGTAAGCTTGCTGGGAGTATATCATTCCCCGTGGTGTTAGTGCTGACTTCACAGATGTCTGACCATGATTTAATCAATCACGCTCTTGGCATATTGCTCATTCTAAACGGGGCTCTTGAGCCTGCTTCGAGCTGGAGACATAGACACGCTTTCATTCGTCTCTCACTCTCCACACCCCTTGTATAGCCATATCATCGCAGTCTGTGTATTAACATCAAACATGTTCTTCATGTGCTCATCACTCATCTCCATACCTGCATCACTCATGTTATATCCTGTGAATCTATTAAACTAAATTGATCGTCTGAACAACATGTTGCTGACAAATTATTTCAGCCAAACATAAAGCCTCTGAAGTTAATGTGAATAGTTTATGTGACTCTCAAGCGTTAATGTCATCAATGCTAACATAAACCCTTGATGAATATCAAAGAGCTTCTCTGCACAACTGATATGTGGTGCCCTACATTAGTGAAACAACCAGTGGTGAAAGTACATTTACTCAAGCACGGTACTTTGCACTTTTTAATCCACTACATTTATTTGACAGCTTAAGTTGAGTTAATAGTTACTGTACAGATTTGGATTTTACATAATAAAACATGGATATATATATGTATATAATACAATGCATAGTTAAAGATTAAACCAGTAGTTTCCAGCCTTCTTCACTCGTGACCTCTTACAAAAAAGCAGTGTCTAGTTGGGTCCCCCTGTCATGTTTCAGATGTCTATGAGTTGTTAACAGTTCCATCAAAGACGCATTTTCCATCTAAACTTCTCAGATGGTTTCATTTAAATAACAAAGAGACAAAGAGGTAAAATTATCCAATATTTCACAAAAAAAAAAAGATTAGAGAATATTCCAAAATAATGAGTACAAATTTATGTAGCAGAACTTAGTTTTTTCTCTCTCCCATTAATCATTTCACGACCCCTCAGATTTATCATGTGACCCTTTGGAGGGGCCCGAACCCTAGGTTGGGAACCACTGGACTAAACTACCTGACTGTATAAAAAGTAGTTAAAACGATCTCCACCTCGACCAGCTACAACAGTAAATCACATATTATATATTATAATATATTTTTCTGACAAACTTACTTTCATACTTTAAAGTACATTTTGCTGATAATACTGTACTTTAACTTAAGTAGGAGTTTGTAATGGAGTATTTTTTCTGCTACTTTTACTTAAGTAAAGGATCTGAGTGCTTATTCCAACACTGGAAACAGCAATACTCCTGACCTTGCACCACAATTAATCTTGTTAATATGAACATATATGTAAAGTACTTGACAGGCTTTGCATTTACCCTTCAGCAGTGTGTTAACGCTTCATTGTTGCTTGGCCATATTTGAAGGCAAGCTAAACAAACACACTGTTATCCCCACTGGCCATGAGAAGGTGTTATAGTGTGTGATATTCATTACGCTCCTTCACTGACCTTGTGTGTGCGATCGCTGAATGAAAGTGTTGTGTGTGGCCATTTGTTTATGACATGAGGCAGGAACTGACTGACGGTTTGAACTGCGCCAGAGTTAGTGGTAGTGATAGAGACTTTCAAACCAAGGTTGCACATTTTCAGGGGAGAGAGAGGGAGGGAAGGTTGCACAATTAAATAGCAGAGGAACAAAATTATGTGTTGCTTTGATTCTGGGGCCGCACATGCTCAGTTGTTTATATCCCAGGCATCCATAGGTTGTGGATCTTAGAAAGCTTAATGAGGATGTTAGAGTGGCTCGTTGATGCTTCATTGGTCTTCACTCATACAATTCTGTTGCGATTCAGTGAACCTATACAGTAGGTTCTCCTCCAGTGTTGCTATAAAGAGAAGCCACAAATCCCCGAGAGCTTTGAATCTAGATCTGTGTCTGAGCAGCAAGCGAACGGCCCAGTGAGGATGGAAGTTGAGGATAGAGGAGGCGGGGTATATATCCTTGTGCCACATTAACATTCAATCCACTTGCCTGTGGTCTTTCAATTATTCATCCATGCATGTTACATCATTTTGTGTAAGCCAGTGGAGTTGTTTCTTGTTTCAGAATACATCTTGCAGATATAAATATAGATGTATACTCTCTGCCTCAAAGACGGGACGCGCTCTCTGACTTTCTGAATGTCTGTTAATTGCCAAGTGGGCTATATATTATTGCTTCATAATTTATGAGCTTATTACATTGCTTAACTTGACATGAAAGGCAAAGACAAACAGCGAATGGTGGTTATGACCTTTTACTTAAATCAATATAAATGTGTGTTTATTTAATGTCATGACAGTGTGTTTCTGCCCTAACCGCATTACTAGTGTGAGTAGGAGGAGTTTAATGTTTATGTGGTGGAGGATGTGTGTTTAGGCTCGATGTTGGATTATTCTGAGGTCACATAGATGTGTAGAGTTTTAAGATTTCAAGGTCATTTCGGACCTTGTTTTCTTATAATAATAGAAAAAAACTGTTGTTATAATTCTTCCAGATGATATAATCTGTATGTGTGTTTGTACATAAACATGCAAATTGATTGTGCTATGCTCCGCTAGTCTGACACAGTGCTCCTCCTGTGACAGGGGCTTTAACGGGCCCAACTAATCAGCAGAGTCTTCAGGGGCTCTGGTTAAGACTGTCCCTGAGGCATTGGCTCCCAGTGGCCACCATGCTCATCCACACATCACAGGGGGAATGCTGAGATTCATTCAGTTAAAAGAGGGGGAAAGTGGATAGCACTAAGGTGGGGGGAAAAAAAGGAGTCAGAGAGAGAGAAGGAGGAGGGGAGTGCATTCAAACATCCATCCATCTATATGTCAGAGGAGGATGAGAGAAAATTCAGGGTACAAATCCATCTTCCTTCCATGAGAGAAGTAGGAAGGAGTACTTATTGTACTCTGCACATCCATGCGTTATGCGGGGCTGAAGGCAGCACTCTAGCCAGCAGGTACATGCTGTTACAAATGCTCATCTCATACATACAGATAGATGGATGGCGGTTGGGGAGATGAGCTATTTGAAGCATTAACCTAGGACCCCTGTGTCCTGCCTCAGAACAGGTGGCACATCTGCAGCAGCCTCCACCTCAGAGGCAATCTTTGAATTTAATCGGGATTCAAAACATTTGGTAGACTCATGTTTGCAGTTTTAATGGACTTTTAAAATGTTTTGATGATTTCATGTTGCTGAAATTCCCCGCAATGATACGCTAGTTATTTTAAGTGAGCTCTGAGACATGAATGCTAAATTGCAGAGAGTATTGGGAGGCCATAAAGAGAGGTGGAGGCTCAACTGTTATAGACAGGGCAGACACTAAGCTCATCTTTGGACTCGAAAGTAATCATATTTGCAATGCTTTACTGTATCATAGTTAAAAGGGCAATCACTGGCCACCAAAGTATGTTAAAAAAAACATCAGAAATACGGCTTCTTATTAAAATACACATAAAACAGTACATATAAAGATCAACATTTGGCACGCACTGCATTGTCTTGTGGCTTTCTATTTCCATTTGGAGTTCAGTGAAAGAAGCAGATACACAGAAGGCAGCATTTAGCACCTCCCATGTTGCTCTTCCTGAAATGGGATTTCAGTAAATGATGCTATTTTAGACTCATTTCCAGTTCCAACATGCAGGAAGTAATTAGTTAACGGTGAAAGCATCCATATTTATATGTCGCAGCAGAATTTGTGGTCGTAGCCGGAGAAGTGAAGCAGCAGGGATGACTGGCTGACTCTAGTGTGAATGTACATGTGTTTCATGTGGATGATGAGTTATGTAAGCAGCGCCATACTTCACTTCTGTGGTTTTGACTGTGTATGATGCTTGGAAGTATGCTGTGGCCCCTGAAAAATGATAGATCTAGTGGGTGGCTATGAAATTGAGCATAGACTTTGAAATACATCACTTCATGGTCTCGGGCGAGCGTGTTTGTTTGAGTGTGACATGTTTGCAGAGGGGTGGGGAAAAAAAAAAACGGGCTGGGTTGGGCTTTCTTTCTCGCGTCTCTCTCCAGCCTAGAAGTGGAGTGTCTTTCCCCCCCTCCCCCCCCTCTTCGAGCTGCTGGCCCTCGGTCAGGTAACAAAAAAAGGATAGTATCACAGGACGGTGAAACCCAAAGTGGCCCCGCCTGCCTCCATATGTCTGTTCATGTGAATGTGTGTGTCTGCGAGGCTCTCACCCGTACCTGTCATATATCCTATACCTTAACTTCTTTGTTCTCAGTGTGTTTGCCTGTTTGCTGCACCCCTCTAAACACACCCTTCCCCTGCGCCCACTCCCAATAACCTCTTGTCATACACACCCTAAACCCCTATATGTATGGTCTGTGTTTCTAGAGCCGTTGCTATGCCAACAGCCCACTTTTTGTGCCTTAGCTGTGGGAGAATCTGATCTGAACTCGAGTCCACTCTGCCTCCCACTGGATACTGTAGACAACTGCAGGCTTTAAACCATCAATTTCCATATCAACCCCCAAGGGGTCAGACGGAAAAAGCATTGGCACCAGGATGTAGCAGTTGTAGTATTACCATCTGCCACAATTAATATTGCTTTTTTAGAAATTAAATAAACCGAAACCAATCTTCCTTTTCAATTCACGATATACTGTATGATCTGGAGGAAGTATCTTATTTCCTGCAACAAATCTGCAGCCCCAGCCGCTTTATTTAAACAGCCTGGAGGCAGCGCTGGAGCAGAGGACCACCTCAGGTGCTGTAGAGCAGGGCTGGTAGAAAGGCCATTCCCCTGGCTGCACTAGCTCTTACCTGAGAATGCACTGAACCCTTGAATGAAGCATGAAGGAGAATGAATAATTGAAGATGTTCACTCCCCCATCGATAGTTGGGAGGTGGAGGAGGAGGGAGGTGCCGTGCTTTACTTCAAAACCAGAAGTCTCTCTCCTTGCTTTAGAGCTCTTATGAGCAAATCCCCAGATCTTGGTTTAGTGTTTTACCCAGCCTTTTCCTCTCCTCTCAAACTCGTTGCCTGCAGTTTAGAGTCTGTGCAAAAAAAATAAACAGGCCCCTGAAAATGCAATTACCTCCCTTGGCAACTAATACAACTAACACCAATTGATGAATATTCCCTTCCCTTCTCGAAATGGTTAACGTCCCTCCTTCCCCCCCGTCTCGCTCTGGTTCCTTTGCTGGTTGAAGTGATTGTCTGTTTGCTTGTCTTGTTTGCTTGCCTTTTCTGTCTGTCTATTTGTCAGTATATTTTCCCCTGGTTCTGTCCTTGTCTTCTGCAAAAATGTACACATTATTGCATTCAACATCAGTTCTCATCCAAATTTGAAGTTTAGAGTGCCCAACAAAAAAAAATATGACCCATGAAACATACTCTCATTCTCTCAGTGAAAAGCTCGAGAATGCTGGCCAGACAGACAGACTTTCTATGGGCTCCTTGTTTTCTGCCTGTCCAAGGCATTGCCTTCACTCTCTGAGTGACAACTACTTGCATATATTATATATGCACATGTAGCCAATGCCAGTTTGTGCTTTGGCCCTTGTGTCCCCAGTCCACACTTTTAGAGTGTTGCTTAATGGTTGGAAAATCAGGTTAGATTCAAAGGTTAGATTCACTTATATAATTTGTAGTTATTACTTGGACCAATGTCCTCCTTTGTAACACTCTAAATGTGCACTTCCTATGTTCTTACTATTTGTCCCTTTTTGTGTTTTCAATGATATGTATTTGTATGGCATATCTACGCCTTATTTCTCTTTCATACTCTATCTCTATCGTTTATTTTGAGCTCTCCACGTAAAGAACGATGGTTCTTGCTCTTCTTTTCCTGGTGATCAATTGTATTTATTGTCTTTTTCTTTTCTTCTCTGTGCTCTTTTTCTCCCTTTAGCATGTCCGCCCCTTTGTCTCCTGTTAGAGATATTGTGTGTGCATAGCTCTTTATTTTTGTCTCTTATTCTTTGATACTTATCAGACTGACCAAACTAAGCCTCTCTTGTGTTTCCAGGCTTTCCTTCCTTCATTCCCTATCTTTTCTTGCAGCTCTGTTTTTCTCTCTAATGTGCTGGTGTTTGTAACAATCTCATTCTCTGTTTGGTTTTGGTTTTTCGTAACCTCACTGTTCATGCTATTAATACTTGCTATCTCTTCTAATACAGATAAATAATTTTCAGCTTGCTTTTCTATTTCTTACATTCCTTGTTGAACCTTCTATCTTATCTACAGTCTTTATGATTTCTGTCTAGTGTGTGTGTCTGCAACTTCAGCATCCTCTCTGCGTCTCCTCATTTCTTTTCTCTGTGTTTCAGTTTATCTTCTCTATTTACTGTTTGTTTATTGCCTAACAGTGTTTCAGTGTTCAGCCTCTCCATGTGCCTTGACCAGTCATCTATGGAGTGCTATGTGTCCAATGTGTCACATTACATTGGCCAGGACTTTCGCATTTGGCTCTTTCTTGTTCTATCTTTCTTCATTCTTTCTTTAATCTCATAATATTTATTCTCTTTTAATTTTTTTAGTCTTCTTTGCTGTTTTTTTTTTCTTTACACTTTGTGATTCTTCTTGTTTTCATGATGTATGAACATAGAGGTTTTTCTCCCAGAATGTTTGTCCCACTTTAACGTTATGTTTTCAACAATCCTCGTGGGAAGGAACTAAACTTAACTATTAACATTTGTACCTAAGTACCAGCTCTGCCATGGCAGATCTCTGCTCTCTCTTTTATGTTTTTAATAATATTTTGTGTTGTTGATGCAGATTCTTAATATCTGAGAGATTTAAACACACTCACTAACACACACACGAACACAAAACTGTTCAACATCTGTCCTGTGACACGTCTGGTCCTCTACATGTTGCTATACATGTCTGTCTATTGTATATATAGTGACGTCATGTTGCTATACATGTCATTATACATGTGTGTCTCGTTAATGTCGTTAGAGTTGATCATGAACTCTATTGGGATTGGAGATAATTAATTTTAAATTTAGTGGTTCTGTTTTGTGTTCTGTCTGAAAATGTGTTTGTTTACTTGGTGGAGGTAACTTTCTTGTTAGAGATATGGATGTTTGCCACACTGGACATATGTATAGTCAACTCAGATTCCAAGTTTCATCAAACACAAATCGCCACATCAAATGTCCTCAGTTCTAGCGCCCGCCGTTAATCTGTGGAATCTTTGGCAGATTTTATTTGGCTTCGCTCATGATAGCTAGAAAAAACAACAATCTACTTTGAAGTGACATCTGTCCAAAGTAAACTTGGACTCAATTGGTCATTTCAGATAGGCAGTTTTCAAGCGCCAAACAGGTGGAGGTTGGACCCCCTGTGTGCTCAGACATTCTCTCTTTCTGGAGACGAGTTAGCTTCTCAGCACATGTCCTCGCCGTTTTCCCTCTGGGTCAACCTGTGTTTTTGCTTACAGGGGCAACAAGCCAGCTAACAGCCCCAAGGGTCAACCCCCTGATGCTGACGGCCACTCCTCCGTAACTGACCTGGCCAACTCTCTCACTGGAGACATGGTGATGGTAAGACCTTCTATGCCACCCCGCTGTTACCTATGCTGATGAATCTTGATCTATAGTATTTTGCTAAAACTGTGTGGACACCGCTGTCCACACTTAGTTCCAATTAAAGGACAAGGTGGGTGTCCTTCTACACTATTTCATTGTTAACATATCCCATTAAAAGTCAAAATCCCAACACTGTGATAGCCTGTCTCTCAACACTCTCTGACTCCCCTTCCCTGTCTGTGGCACCAAGCCCCAAGCCCCAAGCCCATGAGTTATTTCCTAAAAACAGCTGGGCACTGATCTTAGCAAATGTTACTCAAACTGGAATAAATAAATAAATAGTTTGGGACTATTTCTGGCTGCAGATGAATATGCACTAGTTGGTAATTATGGCACCAGTACAATCTATATGATATTGACTCAAAACAAACTAAAGTGCCCATGTTCATATTATTGAAGGAGCATTGATGTGCAACGATGTGGCTCATTTATGTCTTTTTAATAGTATTGGACAACAATGGAGCTCTATGGCACAGAGGAGTAAGATATCAGGCTTTGGTTTCACAGACCAATTCATTGTCTGTGAAACCAAACAGACAACATACACATGGGATTTGTTGACAGTATGAAAAATATAGAATTTCGCCTGATTTATTCATGAAGGGGAGTCTTGAACGGGAGGGCACTCCAGAGGGCACTCCAGAAATTTAGTATTGCACATCCATAAAATTGTGGGACTCACAAGAGACGGATTTAAAAATGAATTTAAAAACAAAATGACAAATCATACATATATTGTAAACGCTCATGTCTTTTAAACTCCATGCCCCCAGTTTATAAAGCAGGCTTTCTGTTTTAAAGTTGTATTCTCCAAGCGGTTATTTTCTCAGACTTAGTACTCCTCATGATGAGTAAACTGACCTTGACTTGACAATTCTAGTTTGGTGTGGAAGAACTTGCCTAGCCTCCACAGAGTCCTGACCTCAAGCCTATCCAACACCTTTGGTGATGAATCAGAACGCCAACTGTGAGCTCGGCATTATCAGCCAAAATCAGTGCCCGACATCATTAATGCTCTTGTGGCTGAATGGAAGCAAACCTCTCCAGCCAGGTTCTAAAATCATTTGGAAAGCCTGAAACCAGAAGAGTGAATCATAACGATGCACATGGAATGAAATATTCAGCGATCACATACTGTATGTGTGTAATATGCTGGTGTCCACATACATTTGGCCTTGTACGACGAGGTAATTCTAAGTCACCAGGTAGGACTAATGTTGCTGAGTCATCCTCCGTGCACAGGTTGATTTAAAACTGCACGTGGTAATAAAGGAGCCATAATAGAAAAAAAACACACAGGCAGTTCCTACAGTGGCAATCAAGCGAGGCAAGTCATCCAAGGTGACTCACACTGTTTGATAAATTAGACTTGGAATATTTCACACTTGCTCTGCCTGTCAGTTCTAAAACCCATACTGACAAATTCTGAGTGAGTGAGTCTTTGTCACTTTGAAATTGAAGCTCGGGCCTAAAGCACTGAAATCAACAATTTCAGGTAATGCTCAGAGAGAGGGAGTTTGCATGCAAACCAGACAACCAGGCCAGTCTTTCTCAAAGTGTCAGTGGAGGCGTTTGCACAAAGTGGTCTTATGAACTGCTGAAGGACAAACAGAAGGTGGAGCCATGGGAAGAAAAGAAGTGACCATAAAGACCGCTGCAAGTGAAGAATGCCAACCTTGATCTGTGCTTCCGTTCTCTCCATGCCCCTCATGCAATGTGCTCTCTCTCTCTCCTGCTCTTACATTTGTCTCTCGCTCTCTCTTTCCCTCTCTCTGTCCGCTGCTTTCCATCAGATAGTGGCCTTTTAGTGCACAGCAGTGATAAAGCAGTCAGAGAGGCTGTGTGAGAGAATGGGTGGTCTAAAGCTCCTCTATCTTGGATCTGAGCACCTCCTGCCTCTTAAGAACATTAGAAAGGAAATAAAACTCTCTCAGTCTTCTTAATGTCACCCCAATCTCTGCCTTTGAGCAGCTGCTTGAGTACGCCATGATAGAAATGCAGCTCTAAAATCTCCTCCCCTCACAGCTTCTCTCTGTCACGGTCTGTGTGCATGTACTTGTGTCAAAAAAGTGTGTGCCCTTGGACTGAACTTTTCATGTGAGTAGCTGCTGCTGCTGCTGTTGCTGCTGCTGCATGTGTTTATATTTATTTGACTGCATTTGTGGCCCTGCAGCTGTCTCCAGGTTCGGAGGATGATGACGGTGAAGGGCCTATCAGTGAGAAGCTGGGCCGGATCCAGTTCAGCATAGGCTACAGTTTCCAGAACACGACCCTCACCGTCAAAGTTCTCAGGGGCCAGGAGCTCCCGGCCAAGGACTTCTCCGGCACCTCCGACCCCTTCGTCAAAATCTACCTGCTGCCCGACAAGAAGCACAAGCTGGAGACCAAGGTCAAGAGGAAGAACCTCAACCCCCACTGGAACGAAACCTTCCTGTTTGAGGGTCTGTGTTATTTCCACTCAGCTACTTATCAAAGAACTGTGTTATTGATGTTATTAAATCTTTTTCCTTTACGTTTTGTCATGCTATCCTACATACAGTATATCACTATCCCTAAATTAGTTAAAAAATCTATTTAGTTATTATTTATTAACAGTTTAACATGGAAAACTCTGATAATCTGCTTCATCAGTCAGACTGTGTGGGTGTGGTTTGATCAGATTTGATCGACAGTGGCCCAGTAACATAAAACAACCCCACAACTGTCATCAGATTCTGTTTCAAATATTGGTAAAGAGGTATGTGACATCCCCTTTTCCCACCTAAGCCCTGACCACTTCAAACCAGTGAGAAAAGTATGGACAAAAACAGAAATACAGAAATCTCTCATGTAAAATAACCAAACTGACTGATATTCTTGAGTGCTGCAAACTGCAGATGTTTAGTAGCAGCCTCACAGAGAGCAGTAAAGGGTCTCACTGAATTTGTTTCATTATGGCCATAATGCTTAAATGACAGCGCAATGGTAAAATAGCCAAAATAATGTTCAAGAGACTCAAGCCCTTTCCAAAATTAGAACAATAGCCAGTGTACTTGAAAAATGAATGAGACTACAGAGTATAATGATCCCTCTCAGTCATTTGAGAGAGCGCTGGCTGGTCCTGCAGTTTTTGAAATGCACTTTGGCCTTTGCCAAATTCATCCCTGTTAGCACGGTGTAGATTACGTTGCCCTCCCTGTACTGTCAAGAATATGTTTTTCACTCTCTGTAACTTGGCTCTCCCCTCAGTGTTATCTGTTTCTGCCTCTGTCTCAGGCTTCCCTTATGAGAAGGTGAGAGAGCGCACTCTATACCTTCAGGTGTTGGACTACGACCGCTTCAGCAGGAATGACCCCATTGGAGAGGTGTCGATCCCCCTCAACAAGGTGGAGCTGGGCCAGATAAAGACCTTCTGGAAGGAGCTCAAGCCCTGCAGTGATGGCAGTGTAAGAGAGGGCCCTATGGCCGATGATGACAAATCCAGTGTTTTCATTCAGATGTTGTAATTACAGTTTTATGAAAACAAGTGTGATGCCATTTGTTGACTGCTTTCAGCATGTGAGTTTGATTGACGTAATTTTAGGGTGAGCAACGGGCTCAGCTAAGCCAGCCTGGTCACTGGACCATCTGTGTTTGGCACAAGGGGTTAGAGCAGAAAGGGCGGTGGTGTAAGATTACACAACAAGCTAGTGAGTAATCTGGAGTTTGATATTCCCTGATGAAATCTGGTATTAGACTGGGTGATTCATACTTCATTGTGTTTATTTGTGTGTGTGTGTTTGTGTGTGTCCCTCAGGGGAGACGAGGAGACCTGCTGGTGTCTCTCTGCTATAATCCCACTGCCAACACCATCACTGTGAACATCATCAAAGCACGCAATCTCAAAGCCATGGATATCGGGGGCACCTCAGGTACAGAATCCTCCCTGTTTGTTTAGCCTTGTCTCTTTCTAACCCTTGTTCACCAGTCTGAAGCCCTTCTCGTGACATTGGAAGCTCTGTGGCTTCACACCCGGCTCCGTCTCCGTGTTCAAACATTTACTGACCTGTCCGGGGCGGAAGACACTTGCCGTCTGGCTCCTGAGCTGGGTCGCACCGTAGATACGTAGCTGTAGCAGCAAGGTGACATTACATCAAGCATCTCTCCCTTGCCCTCTCTCTTTCATGTTCTCTCTCTTTCTGTATATCTATGAGGATCTTCAGCCTCCCAGCCAGATCTGTGTTAGCTCAGTCTGGTGCTAGTGTCAGGTCTCACTGCGAAAAGCTTTCTGTGGAATATTTTTGTAAAATTACTGCTTCCTGCAGTAGTAGGAGCGGGGTCTGTTAGTATTACAGAATATGATAATGCTCCTGAATCGGTAGTACAAATCCCAGGCCCTGCTTCCATAAATACTTCCTCATTTGTATGTTTCCAAGCTCAGGGAATAGGTTGACCTTGAGCTCAAACTTCCCTGCTGCCTTCCCTGACTTTAACAATTAAGAGGGTAATTGCAAACCTGCCCCCAAAAATGACCTTGCATGGGCATCTTCATCCTCGCTCTCATGTAAACTGATGTTCTTTGCGTCCACAATGCAGATCCATATGTGAAGGTGTGGCTGATGCACAAGGACAAGCGTGTAGAGAAGAAGAAGACAGTGACGATGAAGCGCTGTCTGAACCCCATCTTCAACGAGTCCTTCCCCTTCGACGTGCCCGCCCATGTGCTGAGGGAGACCACCATCATCATCACCGTCATGGACAAGGACAGGCTCAGCCGCAACGACGTTATCGGCAAGGTAACGTTTCACAGTACTCTGTGTGTTGTTGCCCTTGGTTACAACATAAAAGCCCCTTCAGCTCCTTCCTACATAAATGTGACGGCAGTTTAACATGTTGGCGTCATGTCTGAAACTGAGTAAAGGCACTTTCAGACAGCAAGCGGTCGCCACCGAGGGTGGTCAACTTGCCGTTGTGGCTGAGGAAAACGATACGGGAATTAATTACTGAATTATACACATACATTATTCACCAGCAGTGAACAAACAAATCAATGAGGAGAAACAATTTAAGAGCAACATTAGCTTCAAAGTTTGATTCAGAGTTTGGTTAGTAGAAGGTTAGCCTAGCTTAGCATAAAGACTGAAAGCAGGAGGAAACAGCTAGCCTGGCTCTGTCCACAGGTAACAGAATCCGCCTACCAGCACCTCTAAAGCTCACTAATTTACTAATTGTGTCTATTTTGTTGAACTGTACAAAAATGGAAGTGTCAAAATGACAGTTCGCCGTTTTACGGGAGGTTATGTGCCGGACTATTTGTTGGCTGGGAGCAGTTGCCAGGCAACCAGCGGAGACTCCTGGGAGTTACAGCTCCCAGGCAAGAAATAGGCTTCATTGATTAAGGCTTCAACGGCAAAACACGTTTTAAAATCCATTAGTGATGCAGCCTGTGAGAGAACTGAGACCACCACTCTTCTTCCTTCATTTCTCCAGCAGGGTGACTGCTCCCTCTCATGCACCAGAGGCTAAATATCACGCAAACATTGCGGCTCTTTCCAAAAAGGTGCTGTCATGTCTGAATAAAGCCATAAGGGACATTAACGTAATTAGCACGTCTGAATGACAAAAAGCTGTTACTTTAACAGAGAGATGAAGCCAACAATGTTACATATTCCATATCTGAAAAGGGTTATAGATTATTTTACATCCATCTACATTATCATGCCGCTCTTCTTCCCCTCTCTCAGATCTACCTATCGTGGAAGAGTGGACCAGCGGAGGTGAAGCACTGGAAAGACATGCTCGCTCGGCCACGTACTAACGTCGCCCAGTGGCATGCTCTCAAGGCCTGATCGCACCACCCAGCTTCCTCCATGGCCCCTTCCCATCTCCTATCCCCCCCACCACCACACACACACACACACACACACACACACACACACACACACACACACACACACACTCCCGTCCTTATGCACAAGACTGACTTGCTGCCAGGCTGCGAAACACGGGTACAATTAGCCATCTGCTCTCTTAAACCTTTAAAGTCTTTTCTTTCAAAATCTCTATTCCTCTCCGGCTCTTCTCTCTTCTTCTGTTCCTTCCTCTTCAAACAGCCGTGTCTTAATTTCTGTATCTCCCCTCTTTGTCAATGGTCCCCCTGTTTCTGATTGTCTGTATGTCTGTCTGTCCTTATGCACTTTGCCTATGGAGGTCTGATATTCAGTTTCTTTGTCGACCCCTTGGTTCTGAACTGCACTGCAGGCCCTGACCCATTTAAGGTGCCAGTCCCGTGGGATCACAGAGAATCTTAAGTAACGATCTAATCTCATATAATCCTATTGTATGACTATTCCAGGTACACAATACTATACAGTATGTACTATATGTACATATGAATATATTAGGCGTATAGATTGGCAGAACTCCCCCTATACACATGACTAGTATACAGTATGTTATCCATAGCCTGTCTGCTGTTTCCCATCTCCTGTCTCTTCATTTGCCGCCTTGTCCTTGTCATCTATCTCAAGTGTACTATATCCCCATTTCAGTCCCTCCTTTTACTCAGAAGTAGTTTCATGTTCAGCTGAAGTTGTTGAAAGCAATCAATCCTCGGGTTTGTGATGAAACCAGCTGAACTCAAGATGGAATTGTTGATACTGCTGTCTCTTCTCTCCCTCTTCTTTTCTTCTCTACGCTCTTCTTTATCTCTTTTTTCCTTATTGTTCCCTCATTCTCTTCCTCTGGCACAATATTAGTGAACCCCCTTCCACCCCCTTACTGGACCCCCCCACCCCCACTTGTCGTCTGTGTGATGTGGGTGCTGTGCTGTAGCTCCAACAAAAATAGAGATTAAAAAATAAATAAATAAAACTGAACTTTCCGAATCTGGGAAAGCGGGAACACAATAAAACTTCTGAAATGGATCGCTCCTGATTTTTCCAGACAAAAAGCCCTGACATGGAGAGAGAAAAAAGAAGATGAAAAAAAAAAAAAAACCCCAAACGAATCCCCCATGATACGATGATGTCATTTTTCACAGCATCACCAACTGAGGAAACCAATTTAAAATCTTCTTCCAATCTTAAGATGAAAACAGAAGCAAAAGGCAAAGTTTGCGCTGTTTGTGCACATGCATTCGGTTGTGTGTGCACACTTCTGTCTGTTTATTGATGCTATGAATTCTTTGTGCTGCCCTGTGCTCTTGTTTAATGCTGATGGGGATCGATCTCCACCAGTTTTGACTGTATGGTGTGCTGCGTTAATGTGTGTCTGTTGATGTGTGTGTGTGTGTGTGTGTGTGTGTGTGTGTGTGTACACAGGAGCAACACAATTCAGACTCGGCAGAAATCTTCTTCTCTTTTCTCTTTCTCATCTTGTGCTCTTCTTGCTCTTCTTACTGCCATTATTTCCCCATCCTCCTTTACTGCCCTGCCTTCTGAACGAGGGCACGGGGAAGTTCTATCTGCACTTTTTGAAAATGTAATAACAATAATAATGGTGATGACAATTTTGATGATGATTATAGTACTGGTGAATATAAAGGGAGGAGTATCTGAAAGGGTGAGCAGCAGTTGGGGAGAGGAGATGTCTGCTCTGTGATTCCAGGGTTTGGAGATGAAATGGAGGACACAGAGGATGGATGTAGGGCTCTCATCCTCCTCTTTTTGTTGCTCTTTTTTCCTCAATGTGCCTGCGTCCGTGTGTGTGTGTGTGTGTGTTTGTATTTCAGCTACCAGACTCTCCTGGTGGCAGGCTGCTAGTGTCTGAAATGTCAGGCGTGGATGGAGAGATCAGACTTGTCTGCTTGTCACATAGAGGCCGGCCAGCACGACAGTGCAATTACACAATGTGTTGATCAACAGCAAGCATGGTCAGTGCTCCAACCAAGGAGAGTCCAAAGAGTCTGGATGCTTCTGTATGAGTCCATGATGCTGAAACAATAGGTGCATATTTGGAAACAGTAAGACTAATGTGCATTTTGGCTTTAATGCTGAAAGAAAAGTAAGCTAACAAGGCCTTTTCTGAGTTTTTGTTCATTGAAACTATGAACGACTGTGTATCACAGAGAGTGGGTGTGATATTAGATGAAGGTCTGATCTGCCACTGTGAGATATTGTAGAAGCAGATTAGACATTATCTCTTCCCTGAGTGCTTGAGAGCACCACAGAGTGTGCTGTTAGCTGCCCTGCTTGTCAGGCACATTCAGCTCGGCTCGATATTTCTGTAACGTAAATAAAACAGTCATGAAGCAGCAACGTGAATACTGTCAGCCATTAAGAGATGCTCACACAGACTCTTTCTCAGTGTACTCTCTACTGTAACTGTCTGTCTGTCTGTGTTTTTACATTCATAAAGTCCTGTGAAGCATAATCCTGTCAACTATTCAGGATTTGCTTTACTGGAGCGGCTTAGTTGTTATTTCTAATGAGGATCCACCTTTCAAGCATCCCTCAGGTTAGACTGACTTAGCAAGCAAATATAATCATTTTGTTTTTTTGTTGAAGCATTACTGTTTCTGCTAATGCAGCATTTTTAGTTCCTACTAACTCTGGCCCCATTAAAATCCTTGCCTAAAATGCTGTGGGCCCTGCAGTGGATTTTATTTTCTCTTATCATGCAATAATTTGATAGCATAGAAATATTATGTAATTGTAGCCTAATATGCACCAGGTTAGTCCTCGTCTACCGCCTCTATAAACCCGGTCCGGGCAGCACACTGTGTGCTGCGAGTGTGTTCTGGGCAGTGTGTTTCGTGTGAGACCCGGTGCTGGCTGCTGTGATGCACTGATCCAGTCCAGCACCCTTCAGAACAATTGGCCTGCAGTGGAGCAGGGCCCACTGTTTTGACAGCCACTGCCTGCAGTGTCACAGCACATTACACTCCCATTAGGTGGTCAGAAAGGAGCAATATCTGCTTCCTCAGACCTGGGGGACTCACTATTTGCAGAGGTAATACTGGCCAAGAATAATAAAAATAAAAAAAATGGAGCGCTCTCATTAGCAACCATGAAGATGATGGACAGGGATAAAGTCCCGTCAGTCAAAATGAGGAAACTAATCAGTAGGCGATCGCTGCTGAAGCTGTGAAAACAAAATGTGGTTTGAATGTGCAGGTGTGCAGGTGATGAGTCAACACAATACGCCTGCCAGTTCCTTTCACCAAGATTACATGTTGCTCAACGAGTGATAAATTGCTTTGCTACAGGGGTTTACAAAGCTTAGTCATCAGAGACCCTGTAAACTGGGGAATATGACTTTATTTTTAGTAACATGAGGCACAGTGTGACGCGGCTGATCCTCGAAGGAAGACTGGAGGCTGGAGGGCTACAGGGCTGGGCTTTTTAAAAATGATAACACTGAGTGCTTTTGAATACAGACCACTTCTTAAATGTAAATCTAATGCACTATATGTTCTATTTTTAAAACTTCTTAAGTAGGACGTTCATCAAACAATCAGCCAAGGAAGGAGGTTTTACTGAGCTAAATGGAGAAGTGAAATCCTAGAAAATGTGTTTCTTTATGTAATTTTATTACTCACTGTGTTTAGTTGACATTGGCTTTACTTCCTCAGTGTTTGGGGTCCCACGGACTCCGCTACTGTGTATGTAAAAATAATATTAATTGCAAAATCTAAATTTTTTTCCCTTTAAAGTGGCTAGTTGATGTTGTTATAATAACAATGTATCAAATGACAATATGGGTCGCTCGTAGTGATTGTTGAGAACTATCACCCTGCAGCACCCCTCAACTTTACAGAGTTTTTTAACAAGTTTCAACTCATTGTTTAGCTGTCCGGCTGCAACTTTGCTGTTTTTTGGTTCACTCTCATATCGTCGTTTTCGGCCGCAGCAGGAAACCCACTGCAGACACAGTTAGAGACTAGCTGGTGACCATAGTGGAACATTTAGCAGCTAAAGGAGCCAGATATTTCCTTCAGGAGTTGGTGGAGACCAAAAACTGAGCTAAAAGAGAGTGAATATTGGACATTTCATTAGATGGACACAAACACGACTCCAAATGAATGATAATGTTGCTTCGTAACTGCTGGATGTGTAAAAAAGCAACTGTTTGCTAACAAGTTCGCCATATCAACTTAAAATGTGATGATATGTCAATGTTGTGGTAGTTAGTGATTGCAGTTTTAAATATTATTCTTTTCTTCTGCCCTAATCAAAACCCAATATGTAGATAAGTATTAAAGCGGTAACCCTTCCCTTCCCATAAACTGAGCTTGCATATTTGACAAAGGTGACTAAATAACACCAAATAAGGAAATATCGTATATTTTATGTTATATGGGTTATGCATAAACAAATATATATTCATTTTGTTTGCCTGAAAGTCATTCAAAATGAAATAAATGTACAGTATGTTATCCTACATACTTGTTGAGGACAGGGCCATATTTGTCTCTGAGAGCCCAAACAGAAATAATGCTTCATTTTCTGTAGCAGATGTCTGAAACATGTCATCAGTTCAAAGTCACGTTTATAAGGATTTCTCATAAAGTTAGGAAAAGTCATGAAGTATCAAGCTTATAAAACAATGTTAAGTATAATTTTTGAGAGATTAATTCAGCAGGTATCTAGCATTTATCTTAATTTATCTAGATTAAAAGAGACTAAGTGACTATTCATGATCAAGGTCACAAAGTTAACTATTACCTCTAAAATGGCAAGAAAACTGGATTTACTTTAGGAAACAGAGTGTATCACAGTGGCAAATAATTCATCACAGAGTATCCAGAAAGTTGCACACTCCATAAAATAACCAGGAGTCCCAAACATTATGTTCTGTCATCGCCAGCAGTCAAACAGCAGCACCATTAAAATGGATGGTAAGCTCAGAGCCAAACAGTATAAAGGAGAAAGCAATTTCCAAATCCCAGTTTTATTATACTGCCACCTGTCTCACACCTCTAAACGTATCGCGTTTTGTTGGCACCAGCACTGTCAGCAATGACCTTCAACTATCCTGAGCTCATGAATATAGCACGGCAGTGTTGCAGATGCTAGACTAACTCCACTCAGTGTACTTGCTCTCCTTGTGTTCAGCCTCAGCTCTGTCTTTCATCAGTGCTTCATTCCCTGGCGAAGCCAACTGGTAGGTGCAGGTGTGGATAATTACTGTTTGATTACTAAGGATTAATTCAAGATGACAGACACAGACAACACTGCCCACAACGTTGCCACTGAATAAAGGCTCTTAAAACTGATTTTTGAGTTATGTAAATGAAATTCTTAACCAGTTTATTATGTTTCTCTAGTTAGTGTCCAATCTGGAGGGTATTGGACTTCCTAATTTCTATTTTCAAGTTTTGTGTAAGTTTCTTTAACATTAAGAGCAGCCAATTTGTGTTTTCAGACACACTAGCTCCTTGACTCTAGGGATGGCAGTGTCAGTCTGTCATTTGGTCCACCACTTTGGTCCAGACTGAAATATCTCAACAACTATTGGACAAAATTTTGAACAGACGTTCATGGTCCCAAGAGGATGAAGGTTACTAACTCTTGTGATCCCCTGACACTTCCTCTAGCGCCGACATGACATTCTTGGCTTTCAGTGAAATGTCTCGACGACTGTTGGATTCACATACATTTTTGTACAGACATTCATGTCTCCCAGAGGATGAACTCTACTAACTTTGGTGATCCTTTAACTTTTCATCTAGCGTCATCATCAGGTCAAAATTTTGACATACCTGCAAAACTAATGACATTCCCATCAGTCGCAGCTGTACTTTTACATTTAGTGCTAATTAGCAAATGTTAGCATGCTAAACTAAGTGAACAAGGGCTGTGTTCGAAGTCACCCCCTCGTCCCCTCATTCACTACTACCTACATGAGAGACACACAATAGTTTACTTAATTGTCATTTAGCATCACCACTGACAGCTGTTGGGTCTCACAACGATGAATTTCACATCTATAACATGCAGCGCATTCCATTGTGGGATTGTTAGCAGGAGGTAGAGTTTGTACATGCCAGGGAATTTTTTTAGGGCACTACATCCTATGAACCCTGCTGTGCCTCAGTACAGCCTCACGGAGCAGCTAGTGTGGCTGTAGACTCTTAGTCGTGTTATCAGTCTGTCCAGCTGGATATAGTGAAGGAGAAGATCCATCTCCGGGACTTTCGTCTTCTCTTAGATGTTTATTCATGGGTGTGTCCCCCCAAATTCATCATTGTCACCAGCAGCTGTCCCTTCTCTGTTTACTTTCTAAATATCTGAAAGCTTTATTGGCTGAAGGGGTCACACCCATTTGCCAAGGGATTAGCAAGATATTCTTCTGAGCCTGATGATATTGTTTGTCCTTGTCATACTCTGCGATACTAGTTTTCCTTGATGGATATGGCTTTCTTAAGATGAGCGTCAGTGACTCACTCTATTGGAAAGGTGCCTGCTTCGCCGTAGTTTGTGCAATATTAAATTAAGGGTACAATGTGCTTTATGTCTTGGAGAACTTCAGGTGGGTGTGTGAATTAAAATCAGGCTGTAGTAATCGCATCCTGGAGGGACTGCAGTTGATGTTTTATTCTGCTGAATCATATTATGACGGCTGAGTCAGCCCAGAGGTCTTCTTGGTCACCTTTGTCATTTGTCCAGTCAGTCCCCGTGTGAGTCTCGCCCTGCGCAGACAGACCTCGCCTCCCCTAACTCACCCTTTCAATTGTTTTAAGCATCTGGTGAAAACCAATGTGACTTCTCCCAATCAGGGTTCAAGTAAGCATTATTTGAATGGTAACAAAATGAATATGAAAAAGAACAACGAGTAATAATATCTTTTTTTTCTTTCTGTTCACATTTGACTGTTGGTCAGTGTGTATGTATGTGTGTGCTTAGTGTTCTTGTGTTGGGTTTATTTCTTTACAAAAATGTGATAAGAAAATCCTTCTGTTTTTGAAAACTTTATGTAAATATTGTTGGTGAAAATTAACATTTGTTGTACGCCGAGTTTTCATTTGTCACTTAAAATGATGACAAAAACAATGATGTTCATGAATAACAGTGGTGATGTTGATGATGCTGAAGCTGATTATACCTGCCCTTCTTGAATAAGGGCTTTTGATGTCCGCTGTATTTTTGTTGGAGGTGTCGTGAGGTCGGGGCAAGAGAAACAAAGGGAAGGAGTGATACCCAACACATCCCAGGCCCACTGTAGCAACACTGCCGCATACCTTTTACCCCCCTACACCTCCAGGAAATAGACTGAGCGACGTGTGGCACAATTTGTAGCTTGTCTTATTTATGCCATAAAACATCTTTGTGTTTTTATTACACACATGGAAAACAGAGTGCTCATTGGCTGTGTGAGAGGACTGTTCACCTCCCTGTGGAGTCAGTCTGCCCCGGTCGCTTGGCATCACATCTCACCCTGTCTGCTTATAGGCTTGGGGATTTACTGTAATGCCATTGTGTTAGACAGGATTGGCCCTGTACTGACACTGATGATACCTTTCTCATTGAATTTGGGCTCATTATTGCTCTGCTGGAGGCCATACATGGGGATGGGCATGTATGGAGGAGGGAGCGGATTCCAAATGGAAGGACGTACATCATCCGTCTGACCCTGTAAAGACGATTTGCATGATTGTGATTCAGCCTCTTATTTGGGGTTAGGACTCATGATTAAGCACAACTGACTGCCGTGAACTCGCCACATAATACGCTTGTCTCCTGCTTAGTCAGATATTTGTAAGAACTCTCAAACTCCAGCAAGAAAAACCCAGGATTAGTGCAAGAGCCAAACTATAAACCCCCCATATGGCAGGCCTAGTGGAAATAAGGGTTTTTAATCATTCAAAAAAAGTGAGGAAGAATAAGATTGATCATTCCAAATGTCCAAAGTGTGCCCTGTGCCTTCCCAACAGACATATATTCAGCCCACTGCTGCATCCAAAAAATAAAAAATGCACAGGGCTGTAGTCCAGTTATTTTCTCTGCAGGTGTCTGTCCGCCCACTTCCCTGTTTTCAATATGCCACAGCCTTATGTATCCGGCTGGGCCTGTGTACAGTGCAGCGATGGAGCTTTTCGGTTTCGAATTACTTTTAGGACTGTCTCCGCCACAGACATGATATGGTACAGCAGATACTCCCAGCAGCCGTCTGCAGGAAGGACAGTGGATACAGTCCTGCCTTCATTTGTAATACCATCCTTTAGAGGGAGTCCCAGGGGGAGTCAGAAAATACACACACGCACACACACACACACACACAATCTATCGTTTATCGATGCACTGAAAATAAATTCTGACTTTTTGCTCTAAATCCAGATCCTTCAGAATACGTGTATTTTTCTTTCCTCGCTGGTTGTAAATAGACTTTGTGATTCGGTTAGAGCAGCCTCTAACTCCTGCCATAATGTGGACATTTGTAATCAGGTAGGTAATAAGCAATACACCTAAATGATCTAACGCCATACGCTGAAATCTTACTCACCGAGTCTGATGGTGACTCCTTTTGCATTAAGGGATGTCGAGGGTAACACTCCTGTTTCTTCACCTCCTTTCTCAACTTGCCATGGCCCACTTCTTCAACAAAGAGTGCTCTAACTTAAAACACACAATTGTGATGTGTACAATCTGATTTAATGTATTTATTTATGTATTTTTGCCAACTTTGTATAGTGTATAAATATCTATAAATATATGAAAAATGACAGTACTGTATAGATTTTAGCTGCCTGGTAAGGTTAATAGTATATACTTGGTAGACTAAAAGAAAAAGCGTAGAGCTGTTCAAAAGCCAGTCATTGAGAAAATGCTTTCTGTAAAACCCGGTGCCACTGGCTCTTTTTATATTCTAGGTTTCGTTTCTGGTTTATTTTTTTATTATTGCCAGTGGGATCCAAAGTGTGTGTTGTTCTTCTTTTCGTCTGTTTTGTTTGTTAATCGGTTCGTTTGTTGTTTTTTTTTCTTTCTTGACAAGACACAGCGAGGTTCAGGCAGCCAGGAGAGTGCAGTGGAACGCAGACTGGGACCCTGTGCAGTAGTGTGTGTATGTGTGTGCGTGTGTGTGTGTGTTAGGTGCGTGTCCGTCCATGGTAGTGCTAGTGCTCTCTGTGCAGTGCCTCCCTCCTCCTCCCTCCTCCCTCCTCTCTGATGTAGTTTGTCACATGACGCGGTGTGTTAAGGTGCAGGATGACTGTGTTCGCTGAAGCTGGCAGATGCCCTCTCTCTCTCTCTCTCTCTCTCTCTCTCTCTCTCTCTCTGTGTGTGTATGTATTTCTTCATGTCCACTCTGCTTCTTCATTACAACGCTTCATTTTAATCCTCCACTAAGTATAGATTTCCACTTCCTCTGCTCGATTGTTCATTTACTCTCCCATTGAGCTGGTAATGCATACACCACCAAAGTCTAATATCCCAGTAATCCCTGCTTCCTCAACTATCTGCGATTCTTTGTCCATAGCATCTCTCATCCGTCACCCTCCACATTACTGTAGAGCACCTTGTTCTCCCTACAAAGCTCTGTGGACCAGAGAATAATTTAGCACAAAGAGCAGATCCATGCACCTCATCCCTGGTCATACCTTCATGTCTTTTTATGGTGTTGTACTTTTAACCTCCTCTCTGTACAATCTCTGAGGAGAAGGGCAGCTGCTAGCTCAGCACGCAGAAACACAAAGCAGCCATATTCAGATGTCAAGCACAGACCTGTGATTCAAATCTATGTTGTGGTGGCTTCACTGCCGCCCCGTTTGTAGCAAGAACAAGAGAATAGCCTTAAAGATTGGACCAACTACACAAAAAAAGTAGTGGGATATGTGCATTTGTAGTGGACTATTATTACCTTCCCTTTCCCACACCAGATTTATTACTCAGTATTCCAATGTGTTGCTTGGTTGCTCTGTACATATCTGTGTAGTACTTCTGTTGATGTCCCTGTATTAGGATAGTAACGGGTTCTTACTGGGCGGCCTCCGCAGACGTCCTCTCCCTCCTGCTTTGTCTCATTTCCTCAAAAAAATAAAAAATAAAAATAACCTTCAAACATTCCATCTGAATCTCAAGTGACTAACATTTTAAAGATTAGATTAGATTTCTGGCAGGACTGAACCACAGACATTTCCACTGGAGCCATGATAATAACCAAGACGTCTTGTCTGTGTTCACGTCCCTCTGAGAACTGCAAACCGACAGCACATGCCTCTCTGCTCCTCCAAACCTGCCTTCACGCTGACCTCGCGTGGCCTCGCCTGAGAGGTCAGTGGGTCACCGACTGGTTTGAGGAGCCACTGACCTCCAGGGAGGGTTTGAGAAGGGGGGACGTAGGTGAGGAGGTGGGAGAGCCCTGGGAGGCGGCGGAGAGGCCTGTCCCTGTGGTCACATCCTGGGTCAGGAGGGAAGGGAGCGAGGGCGTCTCGAGGTCAAACCCAGTAGCACTTTGGTTTTGCGTTCCATGTTTTTTTAGCCTCTCCTGTTTTTTGGCCGAGCGGACTGTGATCTTACTGGTTGATTTTCTCGTTCTCCTCCACCCATCAGTGTTACAGAGTGTGTTGGGTGGACGGAGCCATGGAGCTGAGCTCTGATTTTGTTCCATATTAAAGAGTCATTTTTACTATACCCGTGTTCAGAGATTCAGTGGTCTTTCCTTCTGTGTTTTATTATTTTAAGGTTATGTGAAGAGTGATAGACATTGACACAGGAGATACACTACGTGGTCAAAAGTATGTGGGCAACCGAACATTACAGCTATACTTGATTGTTCAACATCTCATTCCAAAACCATGGCCGTTATTGATCCTCAACTATTTTGATTATCGATTAATCGTTTAAGTCCTTTTTAAGCCATGTTAGTGGTGTGGCTCTTTGCTACAGATATTTAAGGTCCCTAGAGGATAAATTAAATAATTTTGGTGATCCCTGAACTTTTTATCATCAGGTCAAAAATCTAATTTATCCAATACTTTGGATTATGACCTAACCTGCGAAATTTATGACATTCCCATCAGCTTAGGCTGTATTTTAGTGCTAATTAGCAAGTGTTAGCATGCTAACATGCTAAACTGAGATGGTGAACATAATAAACATTGTACCTGCTAAACATCAGCATTGTCATTGTGAGAATGTTAGCATGCTGACTTTAGCATTTGCCCAAGTTCAGCCTCACAGAGCCGCCAGCATGGCTGTAGGCTTTTAGACTTGTTAATGTAATATAAAAATGTATTGGTTCCAACTTCTTAAATGTGAATATTTGCTCATTTTCTTCGTCCTCTATGATAGTAAAGTGAATATCTTTGGGTTTTGAACTGATGGTCGAACAAAAGAAGACATTTGAATAGGTAAACTTGGACTTTGGTAAATTGTGATGGACGTTTTTCAAAATGTTCATTTTATTGACCAAACAATGAATAAATGAATTGAGAAAATCAGCAAATTAAATGATAATAAACTCAGGCAAGTGAAGCTCTTCCACACCAAAGATGTTGAAACATTTCCTTTGTGCTTGGGAGCATTGTGATGTTAGGAAAGGGTCTTCCCCAAACAGGTGGCACAAACGTGGACGCACACTAAGTTTTGTCTAAATTATCATTGTACGCTGTAACGTTAACATTTCCTTTAATTGGAAGTAAGGCCCCACACAGAGGTGTCCGCATACTTGTGGCCATGTGGTGTATCTTGGACACACACTCATACAGTGTAATTAAACTGAAATCTAAATAATTAGAAACTGTAATGACACCATTCCAATTTAACATGTTCCACCATTTGCTGATAGAGGCGACAATTTGCTAAGGTTGTTTTTGCCTTTGAGAGCAATTAAAAATGTATAGTGGAGCTCTGCTCTGAGCAACGCATTACTCAGCATGAAGGTAAATGAATGGCACAGCTACATGCTACACTCTGAAGGAATCTTTCATCCCAGTTTCAAGTATGATGACAGATTTCCTAATTAATTAGCTCCTGCCTTGTTCATACAGATCGGTTCACTTCTGACATTTTCCATCAGACATGACATACAAAGGCGTTTCTTGCAACATCAACATGATGGTGAAATAGATTGTTTTTCTTTAATTTAATCTGTAACAGAATAGCCTGTCTTGCACATGTCTGGAAATGTACGCGTTTTGACTTTGAACGTCTTATTTTATGCCTGAATCCCCCTCTGCTCATCACAGCCTGCCTCCTTAGCATTACACGCACCAAAGCCGACTGAAACTCAAAACGGAAAAAGATGACAATGCAATTTACTCCAAACCATCTGTGCCAGATTTGCCTATTAAGTACAGAAGTCAAAAAGGAAGCAGAAAGGAGATAAAACTGTGGGAACAGTGAGGCGGTGAAGCAGAGAGAGCACCTCTGAGACCTGACACACAAAGAAGTGTCTTAGCGCCTGAGCTGTCTCTTTATTTCTCTCTAAATATTAATTCCATGCTATTCTATGGGAGACATAGAAACGTGTTACTGAACTGACAGAGAAACCCAGAGCAGCAGAGTTGGGCAGGAAACACAGAGGGGCCCTGAGCCAGCCGAGCTCCTGCAGACAGGGGCCGAGGTTTCGTCCCTCCCTGAACTACAACAGACGGCTGCAGGCAAGCCAAGCGCATCAACTCGACGGGAGACCCTTGCTTGCATCACCTCCATCTATTTTTAGAACCACTGCACCCACCTTTTTTTCCTCCCTCTGTTATCTCAAGTGCAAACTGTTGCAGAAGGTGCAGCATTTTTTTCCCACAGTATTATTATTAATTTGATCAAGAATCTCACCCATAACTGAGCCTGGCTACAGCACAGTCATGTTATGTGTGAATTATGCAGATGCAGAGCAAACACAGATTGCTGTATTGCAGAAATGAACAATCACATGGAGGGCTGAGGGTCTGCAGGATTTCATTTCAAACAGTGTACAGCAGGTGCTTCTGCTGATCAATTCCTCCTCTCTGACTCTCTGGCTGAAGTTGTTCTAATAAGTGAAATCATCTGGTGTAATATTTGACTGTAATGAAAATAGGCGCGCGGTCTATTCCTGCTGTATGGATCCCTGTGAATTTATAATTAGAAATGCCAATAATGTGCACATTGTGTTTAAGAGAAAAGAAGCAGGAAATGAGACTGTCAGTTTCAATGATGCAGGCGTTTCCCTGTAGTTATGTTTTGGAGAAGATAATGAACAGTTCCAGGCTTGGCACGACAGCATGTCAAGAAAGAAAGACTGTGGGACGGCAACACAAGCAACAGCTTGGTAAAGATAGGCTCCGCCGACTGCCAGCGTTGGACAGATGGAACGAAGAAAGGGAGCAAGAAGTGATGTGACAGAGGTGAAGATGCAGTGCGAGTCCAAGGAAATGAGATGAAAAGAGGAGACATAGGAAGTGAGAATTAAAGTGTGTGGAAACGATGCGACTCTTATGCATTGTCAGGTTTACTGATCCACAGGGTGAGCAGGTTGTCATGGAAAAACCCGTTAGGTTTAATGCTGTAATTCAGTCCCACCTAATAATAAAACAGTGAAGAAAATCACACTGTGTTTGAAGTGTTCATACTGTGTGTTTGAAGAGCATGTGGGAGCTCTGATATGAAGCAGAGGTTGTGTAAGAACCACTGGGTAGAAATCACACTGTTTCACTCTTTTAAATTAATAGAAAAATCCTCCTGTTGGTGGGTTAATTAGTGAGAACATGTATCCATGTCTGCATCCGGAAAAATGACACTGACATCCAGCTCAGACTGTTTTTCCTCATGTCCTAAATACACCAGGAGGTGAATATATTAAATTGAGATGTTCTTGTAGATGTAGGCTATGCGTGCAGATGTATAGATGGTGTACGGACATTTTCTCCCAACTAACAGCGGTGGATGATAACTCCCTGTCTGGGATGGACATTTTTATCTAGATGTCATGCAAATTTCAAGCCATCCATCATTTTTACATAACCTTGCATCTTCTCCTGAGCTAGACTGAAGTCAGAGCCAGTGTGGCATCACACTGCCATCCAATGGACACATGGAGAAACTGTCCAGTCTGGTGAGGATGTTTGGTATCAGAGCAGTGCAGCTAAAACTGAATGTAAAACTTAAATTATCTCCAGGCGGGGAAATTCACATTTTTAGACGACACAAGACTTAAATCTCAAAATCATAAATTTGCCTTAAAACCCTTTACAATCAATACAGCATATGACACCCTCGATCCTTAAAACAGATACAAACAGATAAGGAACTATTCTGTATGTATTATTTAGAATACCTTAGGCTATAGAAATGAATTGTGCAAATATATATGTGCAGTAATATTTCTTATTAAGGTACTACAGTGACTTGTTAGAAGAAAAAAAAACTAAGATCAGGCAGCCATGTTGTGTGTATTGTACATAATATAAATATAGGTATAAATATGAATAATAAATACATTATACACAAAATGGTATTATGGTATTTTGTAAGCAGCTGCATGTTCTATAAATTGCAGTGAACAAAATGGGAATCTTACAGCATTAAAATAATCCAGAGGATCTTATTATGCGATGATCAAATATAGGCAGGAATAGACCTGATATACAGCAGAAATAATCTGATATTAATTGTAGGCAGCCAACCCTTCACTCTGGAGTCACTCTTCATGTTGTTGTAATGTTGCTGCCCTTGTGCTGAATCTCCTAGCAACAGAGACCTGTTTATGTACAAAACCACCACAAGACAAGAGAGGTGAACAAACCACCTGGAGCTGCAGGTATGTCTGGGGAGTAGGTGAAGCTTTAACTCTGCTGTGGCTTCTTTTCTGGGCTACTTTATTTATATCTGGTAAATAAACATGCTGCTGTTACTCAGAACTTTTCTCCTCACTCAAACAGCATTTGATAAAAGGAGCACTTATTGCATTATTTGCTGCAGACTCTGTAATCACTTCTTCAGAGAGCTTTGAGTTCTACTGGATACTGTCAACCCTAAAAACAAAAAGGAGCTACACCTTGTTTGCTGCTTTTATTTGTGGTTACAGCGCTGCACACATGCCCAGAGGATTTTTGCTATCCATCATTGTTGTCAGTGAAGGTTTCCATTACAGCAGCCACAGATGGCTGAGCAGGGGAGGATAGTCATGCCGACTCCTGGAGCAACAGGCGGCAGGGGACGACTGAGCGGCAACGCAGTCAAACTCTACAATACCTCTTACAGGGCGTCTCGTGGTGAGAGAGTGTATGATGACATTAAAGGATGTTCAGTCAAAAAGTCTCAGCATAAAACAAAAATAACTTTTATCATGCTGTTTCTGATGGCCAATATTTGTACGACTGTGTTAGACCCAAACAGGGTGAACTTCACTCCTTACCTCGGACATCCCAGTGGGACAGGCTTCACAGCAAACCAGAGGCCGGCCATATATTACAAGCCCAGTTTGGACCACATTGACAACCCTCGGTTTGGGTAAGTGTCAGGGCTCTATAGACTTTGACTATAAAGATATAAAGATTAAACTTAGATGCTAGTCTGCCCTGCACAGGTGTTTTCAACTAGCCTCGCTGAACAGACCTCTAGTCAGGTGGAAGCTGGGTGGAGCTACCACACTAAGCAAGCAAAATAAAAGTGTAAATATTCCCAGCTGTCAATCAAACACAGTATTGAGAAGAGGTCTAATCAGACGACACAAGTGAAAACACCTGTGTTGGGACACTACAGTGTGTGTGTGTGTGTGTGTGTAGGGTCAGTTCAGCCAAATCACAACAAAACATATCTTGGTACTTCTTCGTCTAGTCGTGTCTGGCCATGCAGATAGTTTTGGTTTTATTCGCCCAGTTTTTAAGCGGCCTTCACACCCACACAGATGTTTTCAGTTATTGTGGATGTTGAAACCTCTGCGCAGGTTCAAGGTGGGTGGAGCGACGCAGGGAATTAAGTGAGGTCACTTTTTCACTGAAGATATTTTAGACATGTCACAGTAGGAAAAGCACAGGTGTAAATAATAAAATTAATTGTGCATACTGGCTCACTGTCACTGGCTTACAGAGACCCTTGATTAGAACAGAGCCCTCGTTAACATTAATAGTAACACCTGTGCTTTTTCTTAAAAGCACAGAAAAAGCTCTATCACAAGCTTTTTCTTAATATGACAAGTCAAAATGTCTGCTGTGAAAAACAAAAAGCTTGTGATAGAGGTGATACTTGCCCAGCCCTGACAGATGCAACAAAGCTAACAGGAGAGCACAATGAAATGTCAGTCATGCAAACTAACACAGTCCTGCGAAGAGGTCTAATCAGTCAAAATCATTAAAATCACTTGTGTGAATTTACCATGAGGTGTGCAGGGCTTTTAAGGTGTGCATCAAGTGAACAGAGGTTCATTTGTGGTGCTTGTTTTATTAAAAAACAATGTCCCTGTTAATCGGGTTAATGTAGAGATTTTGCTGTGAATACTTTCCTTTAGAACTACTTTCTACCAAAGTCCCTGTTGTGTACTGTTACAAATGCTGCTCTTTTTTAAATCTAATTTTACAATGCAATGAGCTCCACAAATAAAACTAAACCCGTCTGCATGGCTAGATACCACTGGAGGCAAGAAAGCAAGTATATTTTTTGTAATTTGGGTGAACTGACACTTTGAGTCTCAGTCATAAGAGTTCATAAGATACGAGAACATTTTAACAGCATGGATTCTTCTGTGTTTGCATTTTTGTAAACAAACTTCCTGAACTGATTCAGTTGACGGTGATAAATGAAATGACTCTTCCTCTCCTGCCTCAAAAAGCCTCAAACCCAGGTGTGTTGTTTTTTGCCAACAGACTCCTGTTATCTGACAGTTTCATGTCTCAAACTAAACGACACTACCAGCCTCACGTCTGGCCTGATTGTTTGCAGTCTTTGCCAAACCTCGTTAACAAACCCAGAGAGAGCGGCTTCCATCAGCTGAGGAGTCATCCCAAAACATGGACTGCGAAAGAGAAGGTAACAGAACATAAACACATCAACACTTGTCACATGTACATAAATACTGAGTAGTAAGTTTCTCATCATCTTTCTTCATGAACATGTCTCTTCAGACAGAATACCAAAGATTGTTTGTGCCGCATCGTCTCACATCCATAGGTAAAATAAAGACCCAAGTTTATGTGAATTTAAAGTTTAAAGACATGACAAACAGGAATCGATGAAAAGCAGAATAAAATGCAAGATCACCATTGTGTCACAATACATCACAGGCTGCTGTAGATGCCATGATTAAGAGAAAGAAGACTGTTTACTCTGTTGCACTTCCTCCAGTTTCCCAGAACCGTGTGACTGTGGGTCCAAAAGGAGAAAGTGGTTTCACTGAAGGAACAAACCTTCAACTAAACACATTTCAGGAGAAGAAAAGCTCCATGGTAGTAAGTAATACTGATAAAATAAATCAGATACTATCCTTAGTCTATATTTACACCTTTACGTCTTCCCCCGTGCAACGTCTACTCATGTTTTTTTGTCTTTCTGTCTGCTGATGTTCAGGTTGAACCTCACCAGACTCACAGCTCAGTGATGAAAAGTGACTTCTTGCAGCCGTCATTTCTGCAGGTTGACCCACAGGACTTCTCTCTCACTCCGACCTCTCTTTTTGAAAGGATGTAATATTATTTCCCACCATCGGTAAGGTTTAACAGCATCTGTCTCTCTCTGCTCTTGTGTTTGAGGGCACTGAGGCGAGATCGAGCCTGTGCAGCCATTCTGCTCGAGAAACAGGATTCACTCGAGGTGCCATCGCTCCCTTGGCCTGCCCAGTGAGTACTGACCCCCTCCCAGTCAGCTGTAGTAGATTTTAATGATATCACTTTGACTTTAACATCCTCTACTCTTCTAGACCTCCCTCCTGCCATCACCCCAGTCTAAAAGTAATGCACCAACTGAGAAGACCATTGGAAAAAAGGTATATTTTTATCTTTTTGTTCCTTTAATAAATTACCTGTGTTTGGAGCGGTTATCTGCTGATACTGTTGTTGTGTTTTCTAGGAGCCAACGGGGTCTCTTCTCAATGCTTCAAACAACCAGGCTTTCCCTAACACACCTTTTGATTGTTCGCACTTCACTACACTTTACAAGAGCACGTAAGTGTCTTTAAAACTTTCAGATATAGAATATTAACTAGCTGGGATGAAACATGAAACAGGATATTATCCAAACACTTTTTTAGTTGACAAATATCCAGTTTAAAGAAGAAAACATGTTATTTTCCAGGTTCTGTCATCAGGCTGATTATGAAAAGTTGAAATCTGGACACACTTGTGCAGGAATCATCAGTGCAAATATGGACAACGGCTACAATCGCAGAGACATGGACAGGTACACAAACAAGCTGCACACATGAAGTCCCATCATGCATATGTTTTCTTTTACCCACATGACCCATTTTTATTTCACAGGTTCATCTTTAGGGGCTAGACCTTCACACACCTGTGATGGTACCTGCATGACTACTCATCACAAAAATAAAATTTGAGGTTTCTTGTTAACACATTACTCTGGGTGTTTATTTCACTATAAAAGAGTCATTTGTGCAGAAATAAAAACTGAGTAAGAACTGTTGCAGTATTACATTTCCTTATAATCAAATCCTGAAAACCTTAATCACTCCCCTGTCAAAAATTGGATAATTCTCATCTCTTTGTGAAGTCCTTTTTGTGTGAGTTGAAAAGCTGCCAGTCAGACAATTGTGTGAAGTGAGTCGTGTGAAAGCCAAAGAGGGAGTGAAGGAGATGATGCATTGTCTTTGACTGCTTCGCTGTCACTGACCTACAGAGAATGAGAGGAGTGTAAACTAATGAGCAAAATAATTACACTCACATTGAGTATGGCACCGATTCCCAGCGACGTCTGCGGAGTGTCAAACTGTTTTGCCACCCACAGCTGTGGAACGAGCAGCAGAGCACGGACCGAGGAGGAGGACTGAGTTTCCAACAGCGTCACATTATGTATCACATACTGTAGCTCCATACTGCCGGGCCGACTGGCTCTCAGAAACTGCAGTGGTTTCACATTATCAACACAAGTCAAATAAACACTGCTGTGTCAAAACAAGAGCTACATAAAACCACACAGAGTGGCAGCAAAGTATAGAGAGTAGATCATGTTTAATTAGCTGTCTCTACAGCTTCCAGAGGTGAACAGTGAAATAATATGATTTATGGAAATTGTAGCCATGTTAGCAGCTCTGAGGATGATGGTGTTGATCTGTTGGTCGGCCCACCACTTTGCTCCAGACTGAAATATCTCAACAACTATTGGATGGATTTGTGATTCCCAGAGGATGAATCCTACTGACTTTGATGATCCTCTGACTTTTCCTCTAGCGCCATCATCAGGTCAACATCTCATTTTGTCCATTACTTTGGTTTATGACCAAATACCTGCTAAACCAATGACACTCCCATCAGCCTCAGCTGTACTTTGTGTTTAGTGCGAATTAGCAAATACATTTTTTCTGCTTTTCTTTGTCTTATATGATAATTCCAGTAACTTAGTATCTTTGGTCAGACAAAATAAGACATTTGAAGACATCACTTTAGGCTCTGGGAAGCTGCGATGAGCATTTTTCCACCGTTTTCTGACATTTTATAGACAAAACGATTAATCTATTAATCTAAAAATAAAAAACAGTTGACAGATTAATCATTAGTTGCAGCTCTACAGAATCTTAAACAGCAACAATTTTGAAAATGAATTAATTGTTTAATTTTTATTTTTTTTTAGCATAAATTACACAAATTGACTGCTTCTTTTTTTGGTTTCTATGATTCAAAATTGAATATTATGGGGTTTTAGGTTTTTGGTTGAACAAAAAAGCAATTTGAAGACCAACTTGTGCTCTGGAAAATTGTGATGGACAATTTTCTATATATCAATCAATTAATTAGTCGAGAAAATACTCAGCAGATTAATAGATGATAAAAATAATAATTAGTTACAGCCCTAGACATAACACCAATACCCTTACATATATGTAAAATGTATGGTTTTATATGTCAAAAAGGGGAATTTTTTAAGAAAACATTTAAGAAAAGCAATCATCAGTCTGAGTCTGTCCTGCGACTGTTTCCATCACAGAACAGACAGACGAGTCGAGACACGCTGCCACACGAGTACGAGCATAAATATTTCAGCAGTGGGATAAATATTTCACTGTTTCAAAAAGATACGTGGAGGGAAAGAGGATTGGATTACATACGAGCCCCACATGAATAATGAGTGCAGAGATGAGAGGAGAACAAGGGCAGGGCCTGCTCCATGTTAGAGACGGAGGTGGAAAAGATGTGGTCACCGACAAAAAGGAGTATACAAAGGTCACGACGGACCTGAGTCTCTGACCTGCAGGGGGCTTCGGGTTTTTTATTAATCTTAATAAAAATCTCCTGCTTGATTTCTCTTGAGTCTATTTCATGTTTGAAGCCTCCCTATGGACTTACCTTTTATGGCGAGGCACCCCAGCTATTCATCCCTCTAATAATCCTGCTTGTCTCCCTCTCCGTCTTGGCGCTGACACTCACAGGACTGCTTACACAACACTGACAAGGGTTGGGAGGGGGGGTGTTGTGTTTAGTGTGTCATAAATATTTTGTAAATCTAAATCCAATACACACATTTACATGCGCACGCGGTTCTCGGTTTATAAAAATAGCAATGAGGCGAGCCAAGGTGCACTGGCAGGCACATAAAACAGACACTGGCCATGATGTGTGGAAATACTACAGTGTGTCAGTCATGTAAACAGTCGCTGGTGCCTTCACTGGTTCCCAATTAAGACATATTTTCCCATAAATGATTGACACTGACTTCATCAGCTGAGTTAATATTTAATAATTGAAGACTTGGTCTCCAGTGTACACTCAGAAAACAACCCCTAATGTAAAACAGTCATACACTCACACACACACACACACACACACACACACACACACACACACACACACACACACACACACACACTTCACCTGAGTCCTGCTCTGATGTGGTCATTGAGATGTCACAGGTGCTGTCGGTTTATACTTTCATAATGCCTCAATGCTCATTTATTTTCACAGTTAACGACAGATTAGGAATTAGCAGCACACTCGCCCTGTGTCAGATTTTTTCAGTGTGTATGTGTGGATTTTCCGTCATCCACCTCCACCTCCACCTCCACCTGCCCACAGATCTTCTGAGTCTGGATGTGTGAGGGGTTTTTCATGCCCCTTCATCTTGCCTCCCCGTGTCCTCCACCTCCTCATACTCATAGTCCATCTGAGCCCTCTCGTACTCCAGCTCCTCTCCATCATACTCAAACCCCTCTCCCTCACATATCAGCTCCTCCGTCTCATATTCAACCCCCTCCTCGTCATATTCAAGCTCAGCTGCGTCATACTCAGTGACTGGCAACTCCCCCTCCCCTTCATCTCCCTCCCCCTCCCCCTCCTCTTCCCCCTCCTCTTCCCCCTCCTCCTCTTCCTCCTCCATTGCCTCTTCCTCTTTAGTGTCTGCCTCCCCTAAAGTCACCACAGCTCCGTTCGTGGCTTGTTTTGAGTTGGAGCTGCTGTTCTTCAGGATGCCGTGAATCACCGGCTCCTCTCCTGCCAGAGCCAACTCTTCGGCCTCTTTCTCTGCAGCCTTTCGACGTCTCTCCTTTCTGGCCTCACGCACCTCCAAGAACTCCGCAGCACCTTCTCCAACCACGAGCACCTCCTCGCCCACTTTCGGAGGGGCTTTCACTGGGTTGTGGTCGTAGGAGAACAGCTGCAGGGCTCGGAGACGCTTCAGACTGGGGAACTCTGATATCTTGTTGCGGTCCAGGTCTAGTATCTCCAAGCCCTGCATGCGCAGCAGGACTTTGGGGAAGGTATCAAAGCGGTTCCCGTAGAGCCATAATCCCCTCAAAGCCTCCATACGCCAGAAGTCAGGGGGCAGCATCTTCAAACGGTTATCCCCAAATTGAAGGGACTTGAGGTGGGGCAGGTCGTAGAGCTCCCGTGGAAATCTATTGAAGAAGTTGCTCTCCACCCACAGGCAGCGCAGACTCTGCAGGTTCCTCACCTCAGGCGGGAGGCTCATCAGCCGGTTGCTGCCCAGGTAGAGGCGAGTGAGGTTGGTGAGCTGGAAGACGGCCTGTGGAACGTCATCCATCTTGTTGAAGTCGAGGGCGAGTGTCCGCAGACCTTGCACCTGGGAGATGCTGTCCGGCAGAGTGCGCAGGCTGTTCCCACAAACATACAGCTTCTCCAGGTGCATCAGTTCACAAACACGTGAAGGCAACCGCTTGAATTTACGGTAGCTCAAGTCCAGCACAGGATCCCCACTCTCAAACAACTCCTCCACCCCCAGCGGAAGCTCTTCCTCCACCTCCTCTTCTTTCTTCTTCTCTGTGATATCCCCCTCCTCGCCATCCATCCCCCCCCCCTCTTCTTCTTCTTCCTCTCCTTTCCTGGAGGAGTTGCCCATGCTGTGGCCTGCAGCCCCTGACTCCTATGTGAGTCAGGACAGAGTCATTTGATGCGGTAGTGTCTGTGACAAGTTAACCCTCAGCCTGGGAGCTGCTGCTGTTTTGGCTGCAAACAGCATCATGGTCCGGGCCAATTAACACTCTGGCAGCCATGTTTGTCAGGTGTCTCTTTGTCCCTTCATCTACAGCAGCAGAAAATATCTAACAAACTGTGGAGTAATAGTAATGATAGTAGTAGTAGTAGTAGTAGTAATAGTAATAGTAGTAGTAATAGTAATAATAATAGTAATAGTGCTGCTGGTAGTTGAGCTCAATAAGGTACAGCTGAATTTTGAGCTGAAATTGAATTCTTGCAGTCCTTACCCTTTCCTCTCCTACTGAACTTCCTCGAGGCTTTTAAGAGACAGATAAGGCGCAGCTTCGAGGTCACCTGTCCACGTGATCCGGTCTCTGTCAGAACGGGAAGAAACGAAAGTGCCACTTTAGGACACTAGTCGGTTTGCTGTCCCTCTTCCTGCCGGGTGTCGGTGGATAAGCCCACAGTGCGTGCGCAGCTCGGTGACCTGGCCGGCGGTAAAGAAAGACAGTTAATGGAAGTGTGTCCACTAGTTAATGCAGCTGCTCCCCATTAGAGGCCGAGGTCTCCCGGAGTTACAATCCGCGCTCAAGAAAGAAAAGTGCACATTTTGAGAAACTGCGTGAGTGACTCCTCTCCTGATGTTGGCCGCTTCTCTCCATCAGTGGGAAGGTTTACATTGAACTGCTGCCTCCCTCCCTCCCTCCCTCCCTCTGTAACCGGAACAGGGGGCATTCACATCACATGGTCAGTGTGTGTGTGTGTGTGTGTGTGTGTGTGTTATTAAAAGTAGGCTAGTCTATGAAAAAAAAAAAAAACTTTCTCTCCCATCACTCGCGTTTTTTTAACCAACTGCAGCACGTTCAGGGTCAAATATAAAAATTGTATACATTTTAATTTTTGTTTATTTGTTTATTCTTTTGTGTGCAGTTATAGACCTACATACACACACACACACACACACACACACACACACACACACGTACTTGCCCTTTTGCATACACACATTTGTTAAAAGTTATTAGAATAATTGTCTTGCATGTCTCAATTACATGCATTATTATTATTAGTAGTAGCCTAGTATGTACATGCATTGCATATGTATATATCCATTCTTTTTTTTGTTTGACTAGTTCGTTTACTTTTTGTCTGTTTTGTTGGAATGCAGACAATATGTTGTAAGTTGTTTGTTTCCTTTTTCAGTCCTTTTCTATTCTTATTTATTTCCTTTTTTACCATTTAATGGACTGTAATGTCTGCTCCAATACAAAAAAAAGAGTCAAATAAGGCAGACAAACAAAAGTACACACATGGTGGAAAGTAACTAAGTACATGTATTTTTGTACAACTAATTTTGATGTACTTTTACTTACTTGAATATTTCCATAATGTGCCACTTTATACTTTTACTCCACTATATTTTAGAGGAACATGATGTACTACTCCACTACATTTATGTGACAGTAACTAGTAACTTTGCAGATTACGTTTTAATATACAAAACACAAGATCAGTTTCTTGAACATGTTTCACTGTTATAGATGAATATATAATAAAGTAGTCAAAACCCCGACACCAGAATCACAAATATCACTATAAGGAAGACTGTCTAAGCAGGACTGTAGTATTTTTCTATATTGTTGTAAAGCACCAGTAATCATCACACTGTGTCCTGGACAGTCCAAAGATGGTATCTCCAGTGCTGGTTTGTATCAAACACTACAGACATTAGCTTCAGCAGATTTATTGTAGACCAGTTAAAAAGCTGTGACGACGGAACTTCACGTGACTTTCTGCTTTGACACAGAACAGACGCAAAAATAACAAAAATAACCTGTTATCTGCTGCCAACCCTCGCAGTGTCCAACCTGAGACCAACGTAAGAATTACTGATGCATTAACTAGTAGGATAAGCTGTATTTTAACATTGTTTTTTATAGTTTTATTGTGACATTTATTTATTGTTAAATTCTTGATTTGCAAAGAGTCGTCAGATAAATGTGGTGGAGTAAAAGTCTCACCAAACGCCAATAACCAAGTAAAAGTTTTACTGATACGTCTGCAGAATTTAATAACTTTCCACCTCAGATAGATAGATAGATAGATAGATAGATAGATAGATAGATAGATAGATAGATAGATAGATAGATAGATAGAGAGATAGAGTTCAGATTGAAATGAATGTGACATGACTAAAATATATTCATACTCTGTGGCTCAAAATAGCTCCAAAATTTGGATGAGCCCAGAGCAAATTTTAAATAAGGGCAACAGCAGTTGCAGCACAAGCTAACTTTATCAGTGCAGGAATATTCACATCCTGTCAAAACACTCCATTACAACTGCATACTGAGAGCATAGTACAAGGGGTTTAATGTAACTACGTACATTTACTTAAGTACAGTACTTGAGTACTTTGCACTTCAGTTATTCTACATTTCAGAGGGAAATATTGTACTTTTCACTCCACTACATTTAATTATATGTTATAGTAACTATGTGTTTTGCAGATTAAGTTTTTCCAGACAAAATATGATCATTTTGTAAAATATGACGCATTATTAATAGATCTTTACCGTTGTAGATGGTCTATATTATATATATTATATTACCATCATAGATCTATAGATTATAGATTACAAGGCTGCTTACAAACTATATAAAGTAATGCATCAGTAATACAGTGATATTCTACCACCATTCTTCTACCTAATGAGGACTTCTGCTTCTTAAATGCATTTGTGCATTCAAGTGCTAATTAAGTAAAACTACTTCTGAATGCTGTTTTACTTGTAATGCAGTATTTTTACGTTGTGATGCTACTTTTGCTTGAGCAAAAGATGAATACTTCTTCTGACATTGTATAGTACTGGCAACAGTATGTATTACATATCTTAGGTCAAAGTACTCATTGTAAGTAAGTATCTCGTCTAAAATTTTAAATGTGTTAATAGTATTATTGTTTCAGGTGCAGGTGGTGCTTAGACTGAAACTACTTTATGTGGTGTTGGGTAGTTTAATCTGTAGCAAAGCATCATATTTGAGGAGATGCTCATATATTTCTGTCTGAAATGCAGGAGAGTGCAAAGTCTCCCACACTGGAAATACTCAAATAAAGTAAGCTACAAATACCTACCAAATTGTGCTTAATATACTTATTTACTCTCCACCTCTGACTTTATTGAATACTTGACATATAGCAGACAGGTTTTGTGACTGACAGCCTGTTTTGTTTGGTCGTGATACTGAAGAAAAGCCTGGAAAAGCTGCTGGGGTCAGATGTGCAGCGCTTCTGTCAGCCTGATGAGCTGTGGCAGAAGAAGCGGACAAACAGGGAGACAGGCCGCACGCTGCTTGAGGATAATCCTGTCTGATATGCTGAGGACCAAAAGAGCTGATTTGCAAATTTCTGCATCGCACTGAAACGACCCTGAAATGACACAATGGAGTGTAAGCAGCAGACAGACAGACAGAGACCTCGGGGCGGTGAATGGATGTGACTGCTGAGGTGAATGTGTTGAATGCAGATGAAGCACCGCATGACCCAGCCGGCCAGCATGGGAAACATATGGAGATAGAGACAATAAAAGAGAAACTCAAACAAATACAGACAGTAACGACCATTTTTCATCCAGTACCAAAGAGCAAATCATTAATAATGAAACATCACATTTGGGTTATGTGACATTGCTGCATGTACGTCTGGATGCAACACAAAACTGTAATGATATCTGCTGTTGCATCCTCTGTGTTAAACAAGGACAAGGAGGGCGTCTGATTAAAGAAACACATCTGCACCATCTGCTGGTGGAGGAGGGAACTGCAACAGACCAACTTCATAATACAAAGCCTGTTCATGAATATTATGTTGTTAATACTAAGACAGTAACAGTATCATACTAAACTTTCCAGTCAACTTATTTTCAGCTGTAAAAACTAAACATTTTGGATTTCAAGAGATGGAAACAGTCATCTGCTTTAAAATACATTTATATGACTGCTGACTGATTGGAGTCAAATAACACTTTAAGAAGATGGTTGCTTTGACACATGTAAAATAAAATAAAGATTCTTATAAATAAAGTTTTTAAAGGTATGTTTCCCCCCAAATATGCTAAAATAGGCCCCCAAAAAACTTTTTCTACAGTAACATATTGTGGAAAGAAGAAGTATTTGCCTTATAAAGTAAATGCAAATATCTAGCAGTTATGTGTCAAAAACATGGGGACCACAAAATACATTATGTACATCAACGCATTATGTATTCACACACGTTTATTTGCACGTTTAGCAACATATCACCGCTCATTTTCATGTTTTATTACACACTGTTACATCACGCTGCAGAGTCATCAGATAGATGTCGAGTAAAAGTCTTGACCCAGTCAATGTTTTACTTATGTGTCTACAGAATGTAATTACTCTCCACCTCATGTAGGCAGATAGAGAGCAGCCAAGTCATATAAATCTCAATGAGGTAAGTAATAAACAACAATTTAATAAAGAGCTGTAAATAATTAACAATAAACTAGAACAGAACAAAATAGAATAGAGGACTGAACCACAACTACGACCATATAGGATACTGTACAATGATAATGCCTGGTAATATTGTACATTATATCCTGAAGTGTATGTTAGTATATATGGAACGTAACCAAGTACATTTACTCAAGTACTGTACTTACATTTTTAAGGTACTTGTACTTTACTTGAGTATTTACTTTCTACATCTGCTTTAAAATACATTTATATGACTGCTGACTGATTGCAGTCAAACAACCCTTTAAGAAGATGGTTGCTTTGACACATGTAAAATAAAATAAAGATTCTTATAAATAAAGTTTTTAAAGGTATATTTCCCCGCAAATATGCTAAAATAGGCCCCCAAAAAACTTTTTCTACAGTAACATATTGTGGAAAGAAGAAGTATTTGCCTTATAAAGTAAATGCAAATATTTAGCAGTTATGTGTCAAAAACATGGGGACCACAAAATACATTATGTACATCAACGCATTATGTATTCACACACGTTTATTTGCACGTTTAGCAACATATCACCGCTCATTTTCATGTTTTATTACACACTGTTACATCACGCTGCAGAGTCATCAGATAGATGTCGAGTAAAAGTCTTGACCCAGTCAATGTTTTACTTATGTGTCTACAGAATGTAATTACTCTCCACCTCATGTAGGCAGATAGAGAGCAGCCAAGTCATATAAATCTCAATGAGGTAAGTAATAAACAACAATTTAATAAAGAGCTGTAAATAATTAACAATAAACTAGAACAGAACAAAATAGAATAGAGGACTGAACCACAACTACGACCATATAGGATACTGTACAATGATAATGCCTGGTAATATTGTACATTATATCCTGAAGTGTATGTTAGTATATATGGAACGTAACCAAGTACATTTACTCAAGTACTGTACTTACATTTTTGAGGTACTTGTACTTTACTTGAGTATTTACTTTCTACTTCTACTCCACTACATTTTGGAGGCAAATATTGTGCTTTTTACTCCACTACATTTATTTGACAACATAAGTCACTTTGCAGATTCAGATTATGAACACAAAATAGAAATCAACTAATAAATTATGATGTATTATTATGGATTAAGCTTCCCTGCATATAAAGTAGCTGAAATCAGCTCCACTTTTACCAGCTGCAACATTAAAGTGATGAACACATTAATGCATCACTAATTATAATCCAGTAAAATAATATATATGATTCTGAAATGGGGCCATTCTGCATAATGAGTACTTTTGCTTTTGTTACTTTAAGTGTGTTTTGATACTAATACTCAGATTATGAAGGCATGGCTTTTACTTGTAACAGAGTATTTCTACACTGTAGTATCCTGAGTACTTCTTTCACCTCTGCATATAATGGAGGATAGTGTAAAAGCCACGTGCTCCAACAGACTCTTTCCATATGAGCGCATTCAGACGGGCTGCTTGTCGAGCCTATCAGCGCATCAGCCAGTGGTCCAGGATATGCTGTGCGCTGATTGGTGCAGAAACCCTCGAATGATCGGCTCGGAATTTGTACTGAATGAGTGGGTGAATGAGTCCGTGAGCATATTGGGGGAGGCGTAGAGGATGCATTATGGGATGTTGACCATTTAAAATGGATCTGAACGGAACGGGAGCACAGACAAATTAGCCGGTCTGTTAATGTGTCTGAAGCCCGGGGAGAGTAGCCAAAATCTGGATATTGTAAGTCTGAAATATTTTTCATCTTCATGCAGCGGGCCTGTAAGCCGGACAGCCTGCCGCCCGTTATCTGCGATTATTGTTGAATTAATCGATACACGGGCGATAAACGTTACTCGATAGGCTGATCGTGGTTCAATAGGGCTGTTTTGTAACCTGTTTTTACACATTCGCCGCTTATTATGATGAAGCGACTTATTGCGTTTATGCGCTGCTATAAAATGAATAGTCTGCGCACATGCAGGCCAAATATTGATCATTTCCTGAATAAAAAACGATGAGCACTTGGTGTTTGCAGTCAGGGTTAATGTCGATACAGACAAATGATGTAAACTCAATACGTGAAAATCCGCCCTGCTTCCCCACTAGCCTCCTGGTTGTCGGATTTCATCATCAATTATTACTGAGGATGTTGCACTGCTCTTTGTCTTCCTTCACTTGTGTTACAACCAGCTGGATGGTTAAAGTAAAAAAGAGCAACAGGTTTTAAAAAAAAAAACACCCTTTTCCTCTCAATGCTGCTCCCTCCGCACAATCTGTGGCTGCAGACTGTCGGAGGGGCGTGAAACAGACCATTTTTACATCCAGGTGTCAAACTTTGTGGCTGACTGGATCTTTCAGAGTGCAGGTGGATCCAGGCCAGAGACAGCAGCAGAGAGGATGGGAGGTGGAGGCCAGCTGACGGAGCCAGGAGAACCGGGCAGCGGGCGAGCTGGTGGTGTTTACACCTGGGGTGAGGTGCAGAACCACTGCAACAGGAACGACCAGTGGCTGGTCATCGATCGAAAGGTTTATAACATCACACAGTGGGCCAAAAGGCACCCAGGAGGGTTTCGAATGATCAACCACTATGCTGGAGAGGATGCCACGGTACTATGTTTTTTGTTATTATTATAGGCCTATAATTAACACATTTACTGAAAAGTAAAAGTAGCTTTTGTTGGAGAAGAAGAAGAATGTCAGTGGTGAAATATAACTAAGTACATTTACTCAAGTACTGTATTTAAGAACAATTTTGAGGTACTTTACCTGAGTGTTTCCATTTTATGCTACTTTATATTTCTCCTCCGGTACATTTCAGAAGAAAATATTGTATTTTATACTCCACTACATTTATATTTATTTAGTTAATAGTTACTGAACAGATTCAGATTCTACATAAAAAAACATACAGGTATGCTAAGCTTTTAAAATCCAACACATTGTTAAAGATTAAACCAGTGGTTTCCAGCCTTTTACAAAAAATCTGTGTCTAGTTTGGTCCCTCTGTCATGTTTCAGATGTCTATGAGTTGTTAGCAGTTCCATCAAAGATACATTTTTTCTCTAAACTTTAAATTTAAATAACTGTTAGAGGCCCAAAGAGGAAAATTAATACAAATTTGTATTTGTTGAATAGCAGAACTTCTTTCCTCTTCCATTAATCATCTCACGACTGCCTCAAATTTATCATGTGACCCTTTGGAGGGGGCCCGACCCCTAGGTTGGGAACCACTAAACTAAAGTAACTACTAAACGGTATTTAAAGTAGTTAAAACGCTCTCCACCTCGACCAGCTACAACAGTAAAATGCTGCTTACACATCGATGCATCAGTATTCACAATCTAATAATGTCATATATTATAATACCACAACCACAGGGGCCATATTTCTGCAGAACAAGTACTTTTACTTTTGATACTTCAGTACATTTTGCTGACAATACTTCTGTACTTTAACTTAAGTATAATGTTGAATGCAGGACTGTGTTTTTATATTGTTGTTTTGGTACTTTCACTTAAGTAAATGATGCTTCTTCCACCACTGATAAATGCACATAACTTTTTATTTACTGTGTCACTGATGGGGTTTCTCTTCTCTGTTTTCCAGGAGGCATTCACTGCTTTTCATCCCGATTTAAAGTTTGTGAAAAAGTTTCTGAAGCCGCTGCTGATTGGAGAGCTGGCAGCGACAGAGCCCAGCCAGGACCGAAACAAAAATGTGAGCTCTGTCTCAGATTCTTCAAATAAAAACCTCACATTATTCATGCAGCAGCTTTAGTCTCTTTAGTGTCAGTGGGACATGCCAGCATGCACAGAAACACCTGAGGAAAAGGAGTAGGTCAGAACCATTCACAGATCTGTTTTGTTATTCATGAGTCTTACAGTGTTCATCTGAGATTCTGGACACTCGTGTTTCATTAGCTGTTAAATAACTCAAACTTCCTTAATGTCTTCTTGTTCATTTCTGCACCAAACCCCTGATCCTGCACGTCCTCAAATGCTATGAGAACATAACATTTTTCTTGTGCATCATTTTTTGAGCTTTACAGGACGTGTCTGTTTCTTCTTCTCTGCTCTCAGGCTGCAATCGTACAGGATTTCCACACTTTGCGAGCACAGTTGGAGAGCCAGGGTCTGTTTCAAGCTCAGCCTTTGTTCTTCTGCCTCCACCTGGGTCACATCCTGCTGCTGGAGGCCCTCGCCTGGCTGATCATCTGGCTCTGGGGAACCAGTTGGACACTGACGTTTCTGTGCTCGATCATGCTGGCAACCGCTCAGGTGACTTGGACGTCGTTATCTCTGAATGAACTTTAAGTCAAATTCTGCGGCAACCAAATCTCAAAATGCTCCTTTCTCTTCTTCTTCTTCTCTAGTCGCAGGCCGGATGGCTGCAGCATGACTTCGGCCACCTGTCTGTCTTCAAGAAGTCCAGCTGGAATCACATGTTCCACAAGTTTGTCATCGGCCATTTAAAGGTAATTGGTATTCTCGTATACATATATATTTCTTTTCTGAGAATTTTACAGATGTTAAAAGATTTGTTTTCTCAGGGAGCCTCTGCCAACTGGTGGAATCATCGGCATTTCCAGCATCACGCTAAACCCAACATCTTCAGTAAGGACCCCGATGTCAACATGTTGAACCTCTTCGTAGTTGGAACCACTCAACCGGTGGAGGTAAGTAGCACACAGCTGATATTTCTGATTTCTTAACACAGCCCTTAAACATCCAGTCTGATCCAGTATTCAATCTTTCACCAGCTGCTCACTCTAACTCTGTATTCCTCTCTGTTACAGTACGGCATAAAGAAGCTCAAATACATGCCCTACCATTACCAACACCAGTACTTCCTGCTTGGTATGCTTTCTTGGAGTCATTAAAAAGGATGAAACTATAAGAACTTCACAGGAATAATTATCTTTTTCTCTTTTAGTTGGACCACCGCTCCTCATTCCAGTTTTCTTCCACATTCAAATAATGCGTACCATGATTTCCCGCCACGACTGGGTGGTAAGATGCAGTCTTCTGCCTGTTACAGTTCAATTAATGTGAAGATTTTCTGTTTGGTGTCAGGTTGCATGTAGGCGAATAGTTGTAATAATATTTCAGCTTACAGAACTGAAGATGAATAAACATTACAGTGAAATAAACAATGTGGCACAAGTGAAGATAAGAGATGAGTTTCAGGGAGATTCTTGATAACAAAGATATTCTGTCAATCATATTAATCTTGTTGTCTTTGCTGAAGGATCTGGCTTGGTGTATGTCTTTCTACCTTCGCTACCTGTGCTGTTATGTACCTCTGTACGGCCTGTTTGGCTCAGTGGCGCTCATCAGCTTCGTCAGGTAAATGACCTGAAACAATATTAACTCAGCACTTTCTAATAAGACATACCTTATAAAGTGTTTATATGTTGTCATTATGGATCATTTTTTTGGAGGTTTTTAAAATGATTTATGAATGATTTTTGAGCTGGATGGTCCGCAGCACTTTTCTCAAAGGTGAATTCTTAATTTTAAAGGGTCTTTGTGATAAATTACAGTTTTTCTCCATCGTGTACACACATTTCTTAAAGCATGTTTCTCCAAACTATTCCCATTTCCCTAAACCTCACACGTTGTCACCTAAGTGACGCACTGGTATCGTTACAGGTGCAGTAAACACGCCTTTCAAAAACTTTGGACACTCATCAGATCATCTTATCTGTACACACACTTACCATAATGGTATACTCCCATCAAACCACACACACACACACACACTCCTCCTGATTGACACATATCTTGCAACACATGCTCTGAACAATTTAAAACACAAGGATACACATTCATTGTCACTGAAACTGACAGTAAAGAGCGAGATGAAAAAGACAGACCACTTTATGCTGGAGGAGGATAAACACCAGTGAGAGACATTTCTCAGAATCTGGCAACCCAAAAGTTGTTCTTTTAAATGTTTTATTACTGATCTACAAATCAAGAATAACTTAAATGAACCCATTCGTTTTTACTGCCAAACCCTTTACAAAGTATGGCTTATTAGGAAGTGATAGCACATTTTTATACAACCCCTTGATCACATGGTGTAACACATTATTGGTGACAGGTGTTGTATTGTTATGATTGACAGGTTTCTGGAGAGTCACTGGTTTGTGTGGGTGACTCAGATGAATCATCTGCCGATGGACATCGACCACGAGAAGCACAATGACTGGCTGACCATGCAGGTACCTGGTTTATTATGAAACGTGCACTCTGTAGGCGCTGCTGATGTGTTAACTCAACTGCACGCTTCTCTTTTGTCATGTCCTCTACTTTAGTTACAAGCCACCTGTAATATCGAACAGTCCCTCTTCAACGACTGGTTCAGCGGACACCTCAACTTTCAGATCGAGCACCAGTAAGTCAGTGACCGAGTCTAAGGACTGGACATGTGTTCACCAGATCAAAGTTTGTAGGAAATGCTGACACGAAGCTCCTGTACTGCTGATAATGAAAAGCATGATACCAATAATTGAACCCTTTAAGAAGCAGCCATTATAAACTCAAACTGCTCAAACCAGCTGAACTTTATTTTAAAATCCAGTGAAGATCCCAAGGTTTTCTTTCAGAATTTTGTAGAAATGTGTGAAAAATGAATTGAATATTATTCTCAGTGTAAACATCATACAGTAGAGCTTCACTGAAGAGTTGGAACAAGATGAATCAATTACATACAGCAAATGTGAACTTCAAAAGGCAACTTTTTACTGACTTTCACTGCATTATCATACAAAAATCCAAATTTAGAAAACACTTTTGTTTTAAAAGTTAAACTTTGGGATTAGATGTAAATCAGTTTACACTTGGGTGAACTCTTTGGAAGGAAAATAGCAGGAGTCCACTGCACTTTACCTCTAGTCAGACATTTCAGATTTTTGTTTTACACGAGTGATTGCAGACATGCTTCACTATACTGAACTGTACAGGAACGTAAAACACAGTTGTTGGGACATGTTGGATGCTGTCATGTCTGACGGATGCCCTCTGTTCCTTTTGAAGTTTGTTTCCCACGATGCCGCGCCACAACTACCACCTGGTGGCCCCGCTGGTCTATGCACTGTGTGAGAAACATGGGATTCCTTACCAGGTGAAAACAATGTGGCGAGGCCTCACTGATGTTATCAGGTAAGTTCAATAATAATAGTAGTTTGTTATTTGCCAGGATGAGACACATTGAGGTTGTCAAAAGCCAAAAAAAAAACATGGTTCCTAAACAAAGGAACTTAAAGTGCAACTGAGAGAATGATGAAGACAGAACGAGGAAACAATTTGTGTAAATGTTCACAAGATATAAATTCCTTGCAGGACAAAGAGGAGTGATGTACCTCTTTCCTGATAAATATGCTATTGATTAACTGATGTTTTGTGTATTTTTTTCTCATTTTCTTTTTCAGGTCACTGAAGAACTCGGGGGACCTCTGGCTCGATGCGTATCTCCATAAATGACCAGTTTTATTCTCTACACCAGTGACATGCAGTCAGGGGAGGCAGGTGAGGCAGTGCCTCACCTGTTATCATGACAAGTAAAATACTAACAATGATAAGAGAAAATCAATTTGTCCACTTGACTGTTCTAATAATTTGTTTTCTGTATGATTTCAACATTTCTATGGTCAAAATCGCTAAATTTACGCATTTCCTGTTCAAAGACATGGGAGAAGGGCGAGGTGAGGCAGCGATGAACTGTGCCTCACCTCTGACGGCACTGTGCTACACACGCTGACTGACGCAGGCAGTTGGCGCATGCCCATTGCTGTCTCTCTTTGTATCTCCAATATACATGTTTGATTACACATGTACTACACATGCTGACGTTCCACAGTCTATCTAATATATTTAATGAATGTGTGTGACATATTTAGTCTTTCTGATCGGCCATTAATGTGCAGTGAAAATGCACAGGGTGTGGCAGAAAGTACCGTGCCGCACTGATAGGGGGCAGTGCTGAGCCCCATAGGCACAATGGGGAATCGAATTTGACCTTATATTAAATATTCTTTTGTTTTTCTTGCTGTCGTATTGTTGAACAGCGTGCAATTGATTAAAGCATAATTAAAAGCTTTTAAAACAACTAAATGTCTCAATTAAGGTCAAAATTGAAATATAAGCTTCTATTTTGGGTTCATATATTTTTAATTCCGACTCCAGAGGAGTCAGTGCCTCACCAGTCATGAACCTCACCGCACGTCACTGCTCTACACTGCACCTGAAAGGAGTGGTGTTTTTTCTCCTCTTCTGCATCATAAATTGATTGTATCTGTTTGGTTTTACAATCCAGTTGATAGCGTGGGAATGATCTTTTCTTATTGTCGGTGTTATAGTTCAGTCTTTTCAGATTCTGTGCAGGATTTTTAGCGCTCACAGGATTTCTCTAAATTGCCTTACAGTATCTTGAAAAACAGTAGTATGGTGTTATAAATACAATTGTGAAAATTGATTGTGAGTTATTTAATTGATGTTTTTTTTCTTTGTCTATCATGTGATAGTTTGAACAGAAAAAACACAACAACAAATGACAAATCCGGGTGTAACTGAGGATTTAAATGTTGATCTGCACTTAATTTAAATTTCTTCTGTTAAACTTTCTTCTTGTTCTGATCTTACAGTGTACAATAAAGGAACTGTATTGACTCCACCTCTGGTATCATTGATCCACAGACAAACACAACAATTATTTACAAAGTTTATTTTTTAATTGCATTCTTTTTTAACAGTGTGTCCCACAATATTTACAGCCCCCTTGAATGTTTTCTCTAAATCTTAATTTAATATTATTCCTGCGTGTCTGTGCAGTTTACACTTAAAAACATCATGCTGCATTAAAACACATTAAATGACAGCATCTCACTATTACTGACAATAACTTCATGCAGGATTATTGACAGATTCTCTGTGGTGCCAGAATGTCTGAATTCTGATTATAAACAGCAACATTATTTATATTGATACATCATGCAGTGACCAATCAGGACTTTTGAAACTGGCTAGTAGGACTAACATAGAGCGCGTTTTATCATTTATTATACCTGTAAACAGTAATATGAAAATAATTGGCTATATATCAGAAAATGTGTCATACATTCTGGCACAGATTTAGATATGCGATAGCTAAAATCTACTTATTTACCAAGTCATTCAGTAAACAGCTGTAATATTGACAATGAGCATAAACATCAAAACACTGCTTGTACAAATATGTACGTTACATGCATGTTGTGCATACTCACACACACACACACACACAAAACTGTACACAGAGTCATATGTTCCTCTTTTCATACAACAACACAATTTAAAGAGACAATGAAAACAAAAGCAACATAATTAGATAAGAAGACACTTGAATACATAAAACATTGGGTGATACAAAATAAATATACATCTACAAATGTATACAACATTTCAGTATGTTCTACTGTAGGTCATAACTAACAGTAGGTTGATTGAAGAAGCTGCTGCAGTTAGAAAGTGATGGTCATGCGGTCACGCTGGTCGGCAGGTTCAGTCTTTGCTGCCAGAGTCGATCCTCTCCTGCCTCCGCTTCATGATCTCCTGCAGCTCCGAGTCTCCGCTCGTCTTCTGTAAAAGGAAACACAAGAAGATTCATCTTTACTCTTTTAAATGTTTCTTTTCTCTTTCAAAATACAGTTCAAGGATTCAGAGTATTACAAAGTGTAGAATACAGAGAGAGACAAATGATTTAAGAGCGACAAGAGGTCATGAGCTTTCAATGACTGCAGTGTTTTGACATAAAATTACAAAAGCTTTGGCAACAGACTGGTTAAGGAGTGCTACTTTTCTTCTCCAAGTACAATAAAAGATTTCAGGGTTCTTTGGATTAAGGGATTTTTGTTCAATGAATCAACCTGTTGTAAAAATAAAAGTAAAATAAAATGTAAAAGTATTCAATAGATGGGATTACAAACTAACCTCATCTTTAAGAGCATCACACTGCATAATTAATACAAATGTACTCCAAAAGCTCCAAGCTCATAACTAAGTAGGTTAACAAGTCTCTACACGGATAAACCAGGATGCAGAGAATGAACGAGGAGCATCACCTCCAAAACTAAATATTTTTATAAATATGGGACAGACTTTTAACTCCTTATCCAGACTTTTCATAATCTTTGGCTGAAAAATGCTTGTCTTTGTCGCACTTTTTAAAAAATCTCCTTCATGAATCTCTAAACCACTCTGCTGTGACTGAGTCAGGACTCATTGCTTCATCTCTCCTGTGTGAACAGTATATTTCTGCTCAGTCATGATCTTCTGTTTTAGATCCTCCCTTCGCATAAAACAGCCACATGGACAAAGTAAATTATACATTTGATGAATAATATCAAAGGTAATTCATTATATTATGGTTTAAGATCTGAGTTTAACTTATCAGTCTCATACATAAGTATGTCACAAAGTTTATATTTCCAATACTTGTGTTGTAAGATTCATCTACTCTATATTGTAATCTGTAAAGGTAACTGCTTTTGTATATTTCTTTTATTAACTTATTCTGCATAACTGTCTGTTATAATGTTATTATCCAAGTGGGCCGTTGTTGTTAAATAATCCTGCTTAGTTAGTTCTTCTGACCTGATTACAGGGTGTGCACACCCACTTTTTGGATTGCACCTGTATTAATTATATGAGTGTGAGCTTTGATATACCTGACTGTATTCACTTGTCTTAACAAGCCCAGATATACCGGTAGACTGAAATTTGAGACAAGTGGGTATTGTTCAAATCTATAAAAGGCCTTTTACTTTTTTTCTGCAAACAAGTGTGTTCGTTTGTGGGTTTCAACTTTTTTTTGTCAAACCGTGAATGAAACTTCTTTGTCCTAACAGGTGTGTGAGCAGTTTGTTTGTGTGCAGGTTCAAACGAGTGCGTGACCGACCTCCAGCTGCGCTTTCTGCACGGTGATCTGACAGTAGACGCGGCTGCCTTCTTCTCCACACACCGCCTTCAGCTCTTCTTTGTTGAGGGAAAACAGTTGGGCTCCAGTCAGGATCCCCAAACATTCAACCGTCCTGCAGACAGTCAGACAATTGATTTAATCAGTAACATTAATAATGACTGGGTTCATTTGGGGTGTGTCTGTTCCAGCATCCTGGTATTGTGCACATTTAATGGAACTGAGACATCATTAAAGTTATTTCAGTCAGACAACTCACGTTGAAATGTTTATTATGCAGCAGAACATAGTTAGAGTTTGGCGTCTAGGCTCCGACCTCATCACTCCGAGCCAATGTGTTTACATGAGATATTGGGGAGTGATGAGCAAATATCTTAACCCCCCCGGAGCCTGCAGGTGGATGCTGGGGTGGTGGTGGGGCTGAAAGAACAAGCGGCAGTACTGATGCAGGGCAGCAGTGGCATTTGACAGGCAGAGGGAGAGATGGGAAATTTTTGCAGTTAAATAGACCGCCAAATTGAGAGGGTGTGTTCGGTAGATGGTTGAGGAGAGTGAGGTATGTCACATGTGTAGCAATGCAGCTCGAGTTGACTGCCTGAACTAGTTCGCAGGCGTCGCTCCATTAATTAAACCTGATTTTCCCTATGACATATAATAAAGGTCCAGTAACCAAGAAAAGTACCAATAGCTGTCACATCTGAACGCGACAAATGAATGGATTTTGTGTACAAAGTACCAAAATACCTTTAAATGAACATTAAAGCTAGTGCCTGTGTGTTGTTTGACACGGTGGTGCTTTGAGCTAAATGCTAATTCATCAAAGGTCTAAGGGTGGAGGTTGGGGTGCTGTACAGATTGTAAAGCCCCTTGAAGCAAATTTGTGATTTGTGATATTGGGCTATATAAATAAAATTGACCTTGACTAACATGCTCACAGTAACAATGCTAACATGCTGATGTTTGCAGATATAATTCTTACCATTCACCAATTCTTACCATCTTAGTTTAGCGTGTTAGCATGGTAACATTTGCTAATTAGCACTAAACACAGGGGATCACCAAAGTTATTACATGTCACCCTGGGACCTGAATGTCAAATTTGATCCAATATTTGTTGAGATATTTCACTCCAAATCACAAACCTCATGGTGGCTTGAGAGGAAAAGTCAGAGGAGAAGTCTGTGAGATTCAGAAAATACAGTGAAATACAGTGCAAGCCAAATATCAGCTTTTAATACTTCCTTCCATCTTTTGTCAGAACGGCGTGGTAAGGTATTTTGACTTCCTGGATTGATGAGCGTTGTGGGTGACTTACGGTTTTGAGAAACCTTTCGCGGTGAGCCATGCGATCACTTGCTCTGCGTTAGAGTCAGAGGTGAGCGGTACTTGGCTGCCGGATGATCGCTCCACGCGGAACTTCCTTGCAGGCGGCTGGCTTTTGTTAGCAGTGATCTTAATCAATAATTCGCTGTTGACCTCATCCATTACTACGGCACAGAAACAGGACGGCAGCAGACGTCAGAACAAGAGCAACAACTTGTAAGAGCTGCTTTTTGAAAAAACATATCTGTAATTCCTAAATCTGTCTTTTCTTTTACTTTTTTGTGTTCACTCACTTTTGTCTTTGGGCTTCCCCTTGTTGAAGCTGTCTCCATGGCTCAGAGAACCAGGAGGTGACGTCCTGTAGCCCTGCTGCACACACACACACACACACACACACAGACATACACAAACAGTTCACGAGAAAGCAGCCAGTATTATTCTAAAAACAGGTTTGTCATCCAAGCCCAGAAGCCAGAAGCAAAATATGTGTGTGAAAGTATGTCACACCAGGAAGAGCAGCTGCATGCAGTACCTGCTGCAGGGCGTTGGTGAACCTGCATGCAGAATGCTTTGCAGTGCGTGTCTTTGGGAATGTAGGCTTTCAGTGAAGGTGGCAACATATTTCTGTACATTGTGGAGGGTCACAACAAGTCCAGAGAGTTTGCTGCACTGATCTTTAACCAGTGTTCAGATGATACGACTGCAAACGTTCTTCCAAAAGGAAAAATCCTTTTACACTGTTATTTAGCTTTTATCTGTGATGTTCAGTGAAATCCAGGTCTATCCTGCGATAAACTTGGTAATTAAAGTAAAATGTTAAATAATTAAAATGATGACTTGTACATACTATACATTGTTTGTTATGCATCTAAGCTTTTTATTCATCTGATTACTCATTCATCTCTGGAAAATCTCTTTATCATGACTCCTACACTAGCAAATGTGTTATCTGTTTGTGTCCTAATCATATTTTTTATTTGATGTAGATGAAGAAACCTTGACCCATCTCATCACCTCATACTTAAGTAACTGATTGCCTATATTTCCCAGTATTCATTCTGACACCTCTTGGCAACACGCCTGAGCTTGTGCAGTTGGATAAGGATTATGACTGTAGGCAAAATGAGTGAAAATGATACTGACACATATGTACAAGGTACAAAAAGCTGAAAACAGTCTATTCAAAATACAACATGTCCCGTGGCTACACTCAGCAGACAAACTGGTATCTTAATGCTGCAAAACGATGATGAACAATGAGTCTAAAGTGTTTTCAGTGTATCTGCTGGAAACCTTCTGCCATGACATCTGTGGGAACGCTAAAAATACACCTCGCAACTAGAAAATAGGCTTAGAAGTGCGACACCATTGGCTGAGTTTTTAACAATGCTATCAGAAAAGTTTTATGTGTGTTAATCAAAGAATGTCAGAGTGTTAATGCACTGCATGTATAGTTCAGCAGGTCACCTGGCTGTAGACGCCTTCTGGCTCCTCTATCTTCACAACGTCCAGGATGTTCAATGGGACATAGCCAGACTGGCCGCTGCGATTCCGCAGTTTCCACCACTGTTTGTCATCCTCTATCACCTGCGAGACACATTTCATATCTCAGTCCACTGCACTGAAAACTGTAATTAAACTCAAGTCTTGTGTAACACACACTCTTGACCTGGATACAGCTGAAATCGCTTTAGTGCTGGCAGTGACCTTTCATGCTTTAGCTTTAGCTCTGGACATCAGTTCATCTTTACAATTTGTTTACAGCAGACACGATCACATTTAGCAAAGTTGAGATGTTTAACTTCACAGAAGGCTAGGAAGGATTTGGATCATCCCTCCCAGATGCTACAATGTACATATGAATTTGGTTCAAAAGTAGAAAAGCTGTGTGTCAGTCTTCACATGAAGGGTGAGATAATATGACATTGTTTTTACCTCAAGGATTTCATCCTGCAGCACTGACAGCTCGTTGGCATTCCTTGCTACAAAGTGGTAGCGAATTTTGGCATATTTGCGGGAATGGGGCATCCCATTGTAAGACCTGTTAAGACACATGGTATCCTCTCATCACAGTTTGACATGTTTTTGTGTGTGAAAGCGGCAGCAAAGTGTGTAAAGGACTTCATTACTTACCCATTTGACGAGCTTGAGGAATGAGTTCCATAAAACTGAAAAAACAGACAGATTGTTACATTTTCAGGGGTTGGTACCTTTAATGGTCAGTACATTCACAGAGAGTGGATAATAAACAAAACCCTTACATCCTCAGCTGAGTGTTTTCTGTAATCGGGGCTGGTGGGAGACCCCAGTGGCCGCATGGGTCCCTCTGTTTCCCATGGGGCCGTCCTGAAGAGCTCCGCCGGCGGCTCCCAGCCATTACGAAACTTTGGGTAATAAGTAGGAGCGCACTGATCTCTGGGCCACTCTGCTCTGCAGGAGGAGGAGGAGGATGGATGGGATGATCAAAAAGTGATATTTGATCTACACATTCGTACAGACAGCAGCAGCAGTAATAATGCACCCATGTCTAAGTGTCCAATTGCTCCCAATGGTCCAACCAGCACCTTGCATGGTAGCTCACTGCCATATTTGTGAGTGTGTGTGTGTGAATGGGTGAATTAGAGGCAAATTGTAAAGTGCTTTAGATAAAAGCGGCATTGTAGCAGCCATTTAAGTACCTGGGTTTGGTCCATCCTTCTCCCAGCAGCTCAAAGATGGTCATCTCTTTGGGGGTAAGGTGTCCCCGCAGGAAGTCGACAGCATCTTTGGAAAGGTGAGGGGAGATTACTGAACGCACCAGTTCAGGACTTCCACAGTTCTGCAGCACCTGTGGACGCATTCAGAAGTTTACTGATCGATTACACAAGAAAAGACATATTTTCTGAATATGCATTACCTTCGGATGTGTATCAACCTTTTCAATATTGATGTCAATACGGTACCTAAATTTTGTACCAAAACATTACTTTTTTCAATACCTTGGTTTAAAGAATATATAAAAATGTTTTTCTACTAAACTTTTTTTCATTCATGACAATATGCCATAAAGAGGAAACACATGTATCTGAAGCAGCTGCGTGTTGAGATTGTAGAGGACAGCTAGTGACCGTGGGGGTCATACTTTGAATGTTGCTGCTTGGCTTTATCTCGACCTTATCAAGCAAATCGAACGTGTCCAGAGGTTAATGCACCATATCAACGCAGAGCCTCACAGCTCTGTGTTTCTATTCAGCAGTATCGAAGGTGGGGCTGAACACTGCAGCTTGGGAAGCCAGCATTACGTAAGTGTGGTTGCACCTGAGCCACGTCGCTCCAGTCTGGTGAGAGTTTAGCAGTGCGGCAGTGGGTGTGGTGCCATAAAAAACAAAAACAATAAGAGGAACATCTGATGACCACAATTCAAACGATAAACTGTTTTCATTCTGTGCATCTAAAAAAAAGCTCAGTGTATTTTTGTCAGATGTGCCTGTGTGCTCAGTCAACATTGAGGGTATCTAATGGCATGGAGAACTTATTTAGCATGACATGGATTTATACTGCTGGCATACAGAAAAATCACCATGTGTTCAGGAAGATGACATCCCCTGTACATCAGATTTATAACTCTTACCAGCTCCAGAGGGCCGAAGAGGAAATGAACGAGCTCAGAAGCACTTGGATTCTGTATGTGTTTCTTCAGTTTGGCCTGCAGGGGGCACAGTGACAGACACACAGTGAGAAGGTGACAAAGAGAGGGCAACCGATGAGCGAGGGAGGTTAGGAGCTGTGATATCTCACCAAGAGGTTGAAGGACAGCTTCAGTTTCTGCAGGCTATCAATGAACTCTGCTTCAGAGGGGGGCTTGGCTCGCAGGGTCAGCATGCCCTCTGTAAACAACCAGAGCAACAATGACCACACACAGACTCCACAGTTACCAGACTTCCATGCAGACATATCACAGGACGGGACACAGGTTTCACTTTCTGGCCAGGGTTCAAAGCCATAAACCTAAATGTTATTTTTTCACCTCTCCTAAAGCTGACAATGTAGTAAAATAAAGGTTAGCAGGACAATAATGGTTAGTTAATTAACAGCTTGGCCAGAGAGCAAAAGCCCAAGAAAGAATGTGCTACATCAGGTTTCTCAACTTGTGACCCAAAATGTCCCAAAATTCTCACAACCCCAGAAATCATAGTTATATAACGAGTATAATATTTCTTTAAATTGTAATTTCGGAGGTATGCAAGTTCCAAATTACATGAAGGTTACGATACAGCAGACCTACTGATTTAATTTCTAAATTAGAAATATGTTACCCCACATGGGATTCTGACTTCAAGGTTGAGAAACTGAGAATACATCGTTTTCAGCACATCTGTCTCTGTAGTCAGAGACACACATCGTTCATTACAACACGATGTGTGGAAAAGAAATACTTACTGTAACAACACACACCACACCACTGCCAGTGTCAGGTGGTAAAACATTACTCAGCAACACGTTACAGTAATATTATTATTTTTCACAGTAATACCTAGGTAGAACCCAACTGCTTTTACACTTTCAGCCCATAGATAATTTGACACTTTTGGTTTCAATTCCTGTGAAGATTACAATTGTTTTGACTCATCTAATCTGCATCTCATGCCAGCCTCCACTCAAAATTAAACTGAATTTTGTTTTCTTTCGGTATTACCAATATTTTTACTTTGTCATGCAGGAACATTGTAATCCAGACAGAAATAAATAAAAATAATCAGTTCTGTGGGTGTAACATGACAGAAATACACCAGAAGAGCACTCCCAGGGAGTAAATAAGAAGTAATAATATTACCTCATACAAATGAGTAATGAGTAATGTGTTACTTAACAAAACCCCAAACTGGCCACTACTACCACACATGCGTCACCAGATGAGAGTCCGTTGCCACGGGACACGAGAAGACACAAAAAGGACTATGTGAGCAATATGAACATATTGTCACTGCATTCATGCCACCACATCAGAAGAAAGGGAGACAGACCTGCTGGTCCTTTCTTCTTATTCTTCTTACTCTTGTTGCGATGGTTGAGCTGGGTAAAGGCCTCTGCTGCCTTTTGCAGCCGCGCCACAAAGATTTCTATGTCATCCAGGGCACAGTTGAGGATTTGCTGAGGGAGACAGGTTTAGCATGAAGAATATAGCATTATGAGTCGGTGAAAGAAGCTGTGTACTATAACGACAGCTGTCATTGTGGACAGAAACACTCACCACATCCTTCTCAATGCGCTGGGCCAGCTTTTCATGTGACTCTGTGTCATTTTGTCCGGAGGCTCGTCTATCTACATCCAAATACAAAGAAGCTCAAGTGATTGAATGCAACTATTGTAAGAACACAGTTTTGAAAATATGTGAGCTGTGCGTGTAAAAAGTGCTTTCTTTTGAGTGCATGTGCAGCATGTGTACTCTCACCCTGTGTGTTCGTGGCTTCCACCCGTCCCTTCGCAACAGGTGAGGGGCCCTTAGGGGCCGAAGGGGGGAGGATGGTTTCTCTGTGACGCTTCATTTTCTCCTGGTTCACCCTGGAGGAAGAGGAGGAGGCATCGAGACCTTCAGCACCCTGACATCAAGTTAGCTAACTACTAATTACAGGTCAGTGTCACCTCCTTCAATGTGTATTTTACTGCAATAATATTTGTGTGTGTGTGTGTGTGTGTGTGTGTGTATCTGCTGCAGCACTGCTCTCACTTCAGAGTCTGAAGCCTCATTTTTTTCCCATGCTTGTTGTCTCCGATGGCACTGTCTATATCTGCATGAACCATCTCAGCCTGAAGAAAGTGAGGAGAGACACCCAGAGTCAGACTTAACACACGTTGACATCAGTTTGCAGTTTCACTGGCAGCCACGCCGTAGTTAGGGAAAAACATTTCTGTCTCTACCTTTCGTTCCCCTAGATCCAATTGCAATATTGTCAAATTGAATGCTGAAATTTTGCAGTTTAATATCTCACTGTAAACTGACAATAATATCTACTTCATGATGGATTGTACATATTCTAAATTGGACAAAGTGATCGACTAGATTCTATTCGAATAGGAATGCTATTGGCATGCATGGTGAGGATTGGTTTATTTCCTGTTTCTGATATTGGATTTCAAGTCTACAACCAAAGGCATTGGAGTTATTTATAATCCATTCATATTTTTACTTTTTATCTTTTATCACCTATGCCACAGAGCCCTGACTGCTGCAAAACTGAGGAGCAATTTGGCTTTTGCTGTTGTGACACCCTTCCTACAAGAATTACAAAGGTCAGCAGAGTGGAACTGCATCTAAAACCCTGTCAACACCCTGTGATGATCAATCTACAAAAGTGCAAAATAAATGAACTTAACTGACTTACTGTAATGTATCACAAAAGCATTTGAGCGTTTCTCCCAAAACCACATCTTTAAGATTTTGAACACATCAAGCTTTCCTATTCTTTCTTCACATTAAATGACAGGGGCGTCAGTTTTTTTTTCACACTTTCATTTATATCCTTTCAATAAAAAGAATTTATGAACGGCACAAAACACAAAGCCGACCAATCAAGCACGGACACTGAACCAAGCCTGTAACATTCAAACTGAGACTCACCTCCACCTCGTCACAGTGGAAGAAGTGGATGTCGGGTCTGTGCTGTTCCTTGTCCTGACACACCAGCAGCAGCACAGAGGGGTAACGTGTCTGGTTCAGGACCGTCTGACTCAGGTGGATGGTGGGGAGAGGGAAGTTCTCCAACTCTTCCTACAGGAGCACAATAAAGGAATGGTTAGAGGGAAAGATACTCTCTGAGCAGGCTTTGTCCTCAGTAAGACAAAACAATATGTGGTCTATATCGATGCACTGAAGGCAGAGATGTCCTGACTTTTAGCTCCAAAAACACTGGATCCTACAATTCCCATAATGCAACTTCATAGCATCTTTTATTAGACACTCCCTGTCTGGTTAAATGCTCACATCTTTCAAACTTCATGCCCCCACTCTGCAATGCAGGCTTTCTTTTTACAAAAGAGTATCGCGTTACCTGGGTGATGTCACTTGAATTTTCCCAGACTTCCCTCCAGAGCCACAGAAAACATTATATTTACACAGGCTGAGAAGTACCCCCCGTGACTTGTAAATTAACTTGACAGCACATACTTGTCTCAAATGACAGATCTACTTTCTGAGAGAGAAAATCAGATTCAAACACTTCTTTGCTGGCAAATAGGCTATGCTGTAGATTGCCAACACAAATCAATGACTGGAAATTACATTTATTGCATGTTAACATAATCTGATGACGATGGTGCATGATGGTGCATGATGTGTGGACAGATGTGGAGCCGTACCTGTGTGTCACAGTCCAGCAGTCTGACCGCCTTGTCGGTGACCTGCAGGAGCATCTCCTGGGTCCAGATTTTGTCTTTTGAGTCCAGAAGGACCAGTTTCTTGATGGCATCGTCGACTGTGGCAATGCACTCGGTCTTGTCCATAATGAACGTGGAGAGGTGCTGAGGAGAAAACAGTGGGTTGGTAAATGGGACTATAACCTGGTGTGAACTAAGAACAATGGCTGTATGGAAAGTAGGAAAGGTATGCTTTGGAAAGTTGATGAGCATAATTTGAAATATACATTATTTCTGGCTAACTGGCTGTATTAGTAAGTAATAATTCGACATTTTGGGAAATATACCTATTCGCTTTCTTGCAGAGAGTTAGATGAGAAAAACGATACCACTATCATGCCTGTCCGTTCAATATATAGCTGGAGCCAGCAGCCGCTTCACTTAGCTTAGCATAAAGACTGGAAACTGTGGGAAACAGCTAGCCTGGCTCTGTCCAAAGCTGACATAAAATCTGTATACCATCAACTCTAAAGCTCACTAATTAACAGGCTATTTTTTTTTGTTTGTTTGATTCGTACAAAAAAAAGTGTAAAAACAACAAGTCTTTGCTAGTTGCCAAGCAACTGCTCCTAGCCAAGAAATAGTCTGACACATAACCTCCCATAAAACCACAACTTAAAAAAAAAAGGCATAAAGTGTTAAGTAGTGAGCTTTAGAGGTGGTGGCAGGTGGATTTAGTTACCTATGGACAGAGCCAAGCCAGATGTTTCCCCCTGTTTACAGTCTAATGCTAAGTTAAGCTAACTCTCAGCAAGAAAGCAAATAAGTATATTTCCCAAAATGTCAAAATATTCCTTTAACTGTTACCTGTTAACTGAATATTTGGCCTGTTTTCTTACAGCTATTACCCGCAAAAATACTTGAACTGATGCAACATTTCTCACAATGCCTTCAGCTGCCAGCGTTAATTAGCTGTGTGAACTGCTGTCCTGTTTTATCTGATATTAAAATTGCAACATTGCCACGTCCACGACTCCGCATGCAACTGCTGCCAGCACGGCTGTTATCGGTGATTACTTGCCCACATGTGATAATAGGGAGGCATTTAGAGAAATCCTATCTGCACGGACACTGGACAACACCATCCCTGACCTAAAGCACGTCTCACGCCTCCCAACATCAGCTCCCCACTGCTGCAATCAGAGGCCTGATTGCTTTATTATCACCGAGTTCCCGTAAATGAGATGGAATCAAGAGATTAACTAGTGTGTCAGCTTTTATCTCCGGGCAACAGAACAATACACCATAACGTTTATAGTAAGTGCTTTACCTTCATCTTGATTTTCACATGAGGTTCAGTGACCTTTAAATTATAAATCTGTACATTTGTAGACCTCAAGTATCAGATTTTCTTTCCTTTTTAAAGCCTTTTTTTTTTGTATTTTGTCATGTGGATAGTTTACAGTAAAAATACTATTAAACATTAAGTTTTTATTTCACTTTAATGAATACTAAAATTATTTTTAACCTAAATAATAAGTAATGGTAAAGTGTGTTAAAGTGCCTCTCACACTGATCCGTTTACCTCCCAGCCTCAGCCATAATACCATCGAATAAATATTCAGTGATTTGAGTTTCAAATCTTTTGCCAAGCTTTCTATTTTTACATATATTTTGCTTTATTTCTACTTTTTAAAATACATGAACAGTCCAAATAACAATGCACAGATTTTTCAGAGAGACAGAAACAAAGCAGAACTTACCTCGACATGATACTGCGACGTCTCGTGCATGATAAAATTGGAGTTGGAGTATTTTTTCCTCTGTTCTGTTGATAAGAAAACAAAGATATTAAAAGTGAGAAACCGAGAAACCACCAAGTCCTGCCTGCGATCTCACTGTATATCCTACTGTGTAAACAACCACGACACTCACCGAAAGTCCACATGTTGCACGTTTCAGCAGAACAAACAAATGAAATGAAATGCTAATGTGCGAGCTGAAAGGACCAGCAGAGCAATAAGGAAGTAACAGGTACGGTACACGTAATGTGTGTGTTTTTTTCATGGGGCAACTGTAGAGGTCACAGTCAACTATCTGTTAGATGTTCACATAAATATTGCATGTGCAGTAAGATGATTGTTTTAGACACATGATAGTGTGTTTTACAGTATATTTGACAACAGTGCAGCAAAAACTACAGCAGCTTTTCTCTGCAAGAAATGCAATAGTGTGCAAACTATACTTGTGATATTATGTGTTTTAGCATACGTTTGTGTCCTGCCAGAGGCCAAGTAAACTGGAAACAGACCAATCCAAGAAGTTATTTATTAATTATCAAAGAGTCTGCATGACGTGCGTTATAGTAAACTGACCAGGCTGCCATTAAATCTCGCTCCATCCAGGGCACCATTCAGAGGCACAGATTTACTGCAGGAGATCAGTGATGCTACTTCCCAACAGCACAGCGCTCACTTCTGCATCTGTGGTGGCACTGTATTGTAAACTGTCATCAACCTTCTAGCAAAAATCCTGTAAAGTTAGTCTGAAATGCTCTCATTCTTAGTACAAACCTGTTGAGTAGTAAGGCAGGTGAGAGTACCGTAAATAGCAAAGGGCATGTTGTAAAGTATTTTCTGTCAATGCTACCAGCAACTTTAACTTTTAGATTAAAACAAGAATACAACAGATGTGAGGTCACCACACAAAAGATCCACTCCAGACATGTTTTAATATAAAATACTACTAATAATTTTTGTCTGATGTGGTTTTTCCACAAACAAACATTTCCAGAATCTATGAATATGCAAATATTTTTCGTTTCACAACTACTAGACACAAGATAATTCCTAATTCACTGAAAAGTCCATCCTGCAGGTTTCAAGTTTCCACATCGCACTTGTGTAAGTTGCATACTGGACCACGACTGGCCTCTCTCTTTGTGATGTTACAAAATCACGCTAGTATGTAAACCTCTGAAATTCAGATTTAAGGTGAGCAATGAGCATTTCTCTGTGCTCACCTTTCCCCCTTCAGCAGATGAATGTGAAAACAAACTGCACATAAATCATTCTGCACAGTAAAGGTCAAACATCAAAGTGAAGTAACAATAAGCAAAACACATTTTTGAGTGGAGGGGACTTGCTATAACTTTTTTTTTTGGGCAGCGGAAACAAGTTGTGGACACACATTGACATATTATCACCTATTAAGTTGATATGTTGATATTATTTACACATCCAACAGTTACAGAGCAACATTATCATTCACTTGGCGTCGTGTTTCTGTCCACCTGGTGAATATAAGTCCATTATTCACTCTCTTTTAGCTCAGATTTTGGTCTCCACCAACTCCTGAGGGAAATACTTGGCTCTTTAGCTGCTAAATTCTCCACTAAGTTCACCAGCTAGTCAATAACTGTGTCTCTCTGCTGTTTGGTGCTGAGCAGGTACAGTTTAGCTATAAACAGCTGCCTACTGCGGCTGAAAACAACGCTTTGAGAGCAATGAGAGTGAACCAAAACAGTAAAGTTGCGGGCTGGACAGCTAAACAATGAGCTGAAACTGTAAAGCTCTGTAAAGCCCAGATTCGGGTGATAATTCTCTGTAGGCTCATCACTACAAGCGACCCCTTTCACATTGTTTTTTACATTGTTATTTGATACATTGACATTATAAAAATACAAATTATAGCCACTTTAAAGTTCGAGAAAGATTTTAAAAAGCATTCAAATGAACTGCAATTTTCCAAAGCCATTACAAGACACGGCATTGCGTGTACTGTTGGCTGGGGCCATTGTTTTTAAACTGGCCAATGTTAAATGAGTGTACCAGTGTGCCCATTGACCTATTTACCAGGTGAATAGTCTGCAGATAACAGTTACGGTTAAATGAGAGCATGTTCCTATCAACTCCACTGCCAGATCTCATATCAGGTCTCTTTCTGTCCCCCACCCAATAGAGTCAACATTTTGGTGCCACACAGGTTTTCTCTTCATACAGACGTTCAGCCACATTTGGCTTTATGTGCTTTATGGTGGATGTGACACAAAAGCCCTGCTGTTTGTATAACACTTAACAAAATGTGTGTCGAGGCTCTAAAGTACATTCCAATATTTGATAGCCCCTTTTTGATGATTCAGTGTGATGTCAACCTGCTTCATAGAGCTCTTCCATGTTCTCAGCCCTGAAACAAAGATTTCTAAAGGGGCGCTGTCACAAATGATGCAAGCATGTGTCGTTCCTGTTCCTGCCACTTCCTCTCCGCTGATTCCTTCCTGCTCAGCTCCCCGCAGGTGAAACACAAGCGTCAGGTGTTGTTCTGAAAGTCGAGCTCACCCCATGTCTTATTAATGACTGACATTTATGCCAATCAATTCACAGCGCTGCGACAGCGTGCAATAAGAGCCACTTAGCAGGCAGATGGGCAGATCCTCAGGGCTCTCCAGAGTCAATGACCAGTGATAAACATGGCTGCTTGGCAGATTATCAAACCAATACATGGCCCAGATCAATCAGACAATCTGACTTCCCCAATAACTGCCATTTAAAAAATCTGAGTTCTGATATTTAACCTGACTCAACCCAAAACCAAGATAGCAACATTTTGTGATACAATGTCATGAAACTGTTTAAATTTGAGTTTGCAAATTTAGTCTGATCAATAAAAGAATAAAATCCTGTATCGCAACATCAACAGGCTGAGTGAGTCCAAGCACCCAGATAACTCAGACAATAAACGATTGTGTTGGCACAAGCTCATGACCTCATTTTTTTTCTCTTGTCTAACTGCAGGCCACCCTTTCGATATTGTGCTGCTGTGTCCACAAGGATTTGCCCACATGTCACCAGAATGTATCACATCGACACACCTCACAGTCTGATTCACCTCAGAGTCAAACTAATGTAAAGCAAATGAATAAAGAACACATACCATTATTTTGTAAAATACAGCCACTGATAACACTGCTTTAACAAAGACAAATAGACACAACAACAGTGGAAGGTTGACTGACATTCAACTGAATTTCATACATACGCAGACATCAAAGAAAAACAGGGGAACAGGACCAGATTAAAGTCTTTCTACACATTTTACCTGACAGAGACATGCTCCTCAACCACAAACCGACAAACTCAAGAAAGCTGCTGGATGATCTGAAGTACAGGGATGGTGAGTCTGATGTGTTACCTCTCTGCTCTACCCAAAAGCTGCTGATAACAGATCAGGTGGGAGGACCTGTGCATCATTTGCATCAGTTGTCTGCTGCCCTGCACTGTGTGAATGACACAGTGCAGGGCAGCAGAGTTTTGCATATAGGAGATTGAGCCGGGACTTTTGCTATTGTTCCTCTACATGTTTATTCAGCAAGGAGGGAGCAACAGACTTGTCCAAATATCTCCCACTGCTTATGGACGGTGCACAGTATTGTCCCCTGTCCTGCCTCTCTGGTTCAGGAGGACAGGCAGGCTGCTGTCATCCTGCAGTGAGGAGGTAGTGGTGACCATCTGCCACACAAGATGAGACGAGCCAATGGAAAACAGCACAGCCTCGTCACACATACAGTGGGATATTTCACAGAGATCACAGGAGCGGGTGCATCCTGTGGATATTTGGATGACTTAACGGCACAAAAATGTTTCACAGACAACGAGGTGCACAGTCAGATAGTTTGGGAACATCTTGCATCCCTACAACACCATCATCTGTCATTTGAGGCCATTCTAAATTTGGAACAGTGCAGCCATGCACGAGAGCAGGCCGTCCTGTTATACCTCGGTGTAGGTTTCTATCTGGGCCTATGGTATGCTGTACAATGTTCCTCTATGTTGGCAGTGTGGAAGGAGGTGCCGGCAGGGACCAGTGAGCTAATGTCTGAGGCAGCGAGAGGAGGACCAGAGGTGAGCGAGAGGCTGAGTCCGCCTTTTCCTTTCCACTTTTCAAAGCGTCTTTTATTCACCTGCAAGACATGGGCATCCGCACCCTGTTCCAACCACACATTAAAAACAGACACACCCTGCACTCCCTGCTAATGTAACATAGTGCATTTCAGCCACCCACACACGCCCTAGCACAAGTATGCAAGAGCTAAAATAAAATGTCATGTCATAACTGTATTACTGAGTGTCACCACAGTCCTGATCCTTCCATTCAAAGTTTGCACAAAAGAAAGTCAGACAAGACAAATATGCGTCTACACACAAGGTGACTACAGAGAGCAGGCAAACAACAAAACGATGCATCCAACAACAAATCCCAGCATGCTGTGCGGGCCTGGCACAGAGCTGGAAACTCATGTTCCCCTCAGGAGCCCAGCCTCCCTCTCATGTCCCTCAGTGTCTGACAGAGGTGTCAACATCCTGAGTACGACGGGGCCCCTCAGCAGGACCATGGCCCCCTCTTATCTCTTTGTGTGTGTGTTCTGGTGAGAGGACTGTGATAGGTCAGGGAGGCCGTGGGGCTGCAGCAACATGCGTCAGAGTGAGAGTGCTGGTTTTCCTGACATTTGCATAGCAAATAAAATATTATTGTGATCTGAGTCAATTACAGTGCCAATTCACACAGCTTGACTACTGACAGTTTGGAAAGGTATGGCGCTAAATACTGTATTCCATTCGTGATTTGTTCCTACTGAAGATGTAAGATTTTAAAAATGGGTCACAAATATACTATAGCTTAATTTGTTTTTAAAAAGCACTTTGCTAAAACAGGTGGGCACTGTAATTTTTAGCAAATGCTACTCAAACAGTAGTAAATTGTGTATTTTTTGGGGACTATTTTCAGCCATGAATTAATACACATTTGGAGCACTAGAGAGTATTTACAGCAGCGGGACGGTGTATGTGGGACTGACTCAAAATGAACTACAGTGCTCCTATTCATCGTAATCAAGTAACATGTGACGCAGTGCAACAGTGTGGCTCATCTATGTGTTTTTAATAGTTTACGGACAACAATCAGGCTTTAGCTGCACAGGCAATATTCATTAGTAGAAATTAATTGTTGATTTTGTTTGGGTTTTTTTTTTCAAAGTATTTTTGTGACAATAAGGCAAATATTGAATATTGTCTGCCTTTAAGTATAGAAACAGGAAGGGGTGCTGAATAAGAACATAATTAATAAACAGTGAGCAAGCTTTCATAAAACTATTCCTTGACAAGTAAAAGTTCCAACCTCCTAAATTACAAGCTGTAAGCTGTCTGTAGTGACTCATGCCACAGAAATAAGGGCAGGTGTAAATACATTTGAAGGGCATGTAAAGACAAAGTCTTGAAAACAGGCCAACAATAAAATACTCCTTCCACGCAGTCACTTACCATAGAGGGCCTTGGCGCTGATCTTGCTGTCCGATCTGGCCACTCCACTGCAATGACAAGAAGAGGAGACGGGGTTACGCTGCATGCTCTTCATCTTCTCCCCTGCTCTGGATGTCAGTGTCACAAACCCTCTGAAACTCCCACACTGTCACTTCTCATGAACGCAAGCCCACAAAATAGGAGTGATATACAGAAAGCAGACTGGCCAGCACTGGATGAGATTAGTCTGAGATTCTGAGCATATGGACCAGCCAGGGAGAGAGAGCGAGAGTGGAAAAGAGAGAGGTGGGGGAGGGAAAGAGGGCATGGAGACAAGCTAGAGCCAGGAACCCAGGCAAAGCAAACACTTCTCAACAGAGCTGCTCTGTGCCCGAGGTCCCTGACCCACACCACCTTCTTCATACTGGGTTAGTGATTCTCACGAGCATGTGTGACAGCAACTTAGCACAGCGCGATTAGCTAACACACAGAAAGGTAAACATGTGAGGGGAAGCAGGAATGTGTGCGACACTCACTTGGCTTGCCTCGACGGAGGTCCAAGGACACTCATGATTTAAGGCATCCACCTGAAAAAACAAAAACAAAACAAAAAAAACAGGATGAAAATCAGAGAAAGAAAACAGTGGGTGTTAATGAAAGACTGAGAGAGGGAAGTGGTTGGTGGTGGAGGGAAAACATTTTCCACCAAAACAAGCATGCATTATTTATCTAAAAAGACCTTTTAAATACCTGTTGCATCAGATAACTTTTCGTTTGTTTCTCTCTCGTTCCACTTTGGTGAGCTCAGTCCATACAGTCCATGGTGCTAACGGTTACAAAGCTATAGGTACCTCATTAAGGTTGTAGATGGTATGCAAAGTTGAGGCGTAGTCTACTAAACAGCCTGTTCTTCCACTGTGGAGAGCCAGGTGTTGGGCCTGTGCTGCTGGTAGTTGGGGGACTGATCTGGGACAAAGGCAGACAGCAGGCTGATATGCACTGTGTAATTAGATCCCCTCTGTTGATGACTATAGCTGCAATTAATTAATTTGGTTCGGTTTCACACCCGGCCATGCTAACTATTTGATAATTAGCATGGCCTCAAAGGAGACAAACCAATGTGTAACAGAGTGCTACGCCTAAATCTGAGAGGTTAATGGGAGCAGGAAACGAGCGAACAAAACTCTTCCATGCCCTTCCCTCTGGGCCTGGAGACCCGGACCTGTCTGTCAAGGCATGTACTGACGAGGTTATGTAATATACGTCAGGCTTACAGCACACACTATGGCTAAACACATACTGTATCAGTACCTAGTCCAACTGTGGACTCAACAACAGAGTGGGCTCTGCTTGGTTTCCTTTAAGATAATTTATGGATTTTATCACTCCATTAAATATAACCTCTGATAAGTGTTCCTAAGTTAATGGCTGAAGTGAAATGTATTTAACACTGGAGGTAATAATCACCTTTTACCTTTCGTGACTTTTAGACTGGAGCCGTGTATCGCTTTAGGCAACCTGTTTAGTTTGTATTATTAATTGGTGGCGAGATGTTAGGATCCTGTGTCACCAGCAAGTATTTTAATTGTCCTGCAAGAACAATCCAATCTGTAAGACACTGACCTCGTGTCACTTTGTGGCACTGGGCGTGCTTCCCTCAACTATTACCACTTGTCCATGACAGTGTTATGAGACAGCCATTTCCTCATGCCATACCTCCTTTGTGAACTAGTTCAGTTTTTGCATAACAAGCAGTGGAAAACTACACATGCACATGGTAAATACTGTGTATGACAGTTGGAGATTATAGGTGGGGTCACTCAGGTTTATCTCGCAGCAGATAATAATCATAATCGCCCTCAACAAATAATCCCTTCATATCTTCTGAAGGAAAGTGAGGCCAAATCACAACAACTCTCCACAGCCTGGACCAAAGTTAATGTTCCTGCAGACAAAGTGTGATTTTGTGGAGCGCCTTGGTAGCTGAGTGGTTACAGCGCATGCCACATAACCACATCCTCATGCAACCTCATGCAAGGACGAAATGATTATCCACAAGAAAATCTTACTGAGCGATGCAAATGGGCAAAGAAAACTAGTCCTATTTACTTTAGTAAGTCAAGTCTGCTCAAAAGGTAAGACTTCCTCTTTCTGTCCTTATCTCTATTGTTCTCAGCTCTGGCCCACTGCCAGGTTTCAGGAGGGAGGTGAAGCCGGAGCAGGACAGGCTGGGTGTCATGTGTTATCAACCTCATGGCAAGAGGCCCTCTGCACACCTCTTGTCCACTCAGCCTAAGGTGCTTATTGTTCAATAATGACAACCCCTCATTCACAGATAATTACACAGTATTAGAACAATAATGACACAGGTGCAGGGTGTGCAGGACACTTATCTTAGGCTTACATAAAAGCAGCTGTCTTATATTTAATACTGCCCTTTTTTTAAATTACTAATAATATCTGGCTCTTTTGACGTTCAAATATATTGGAATGAGGTTAGACAAGTGTTGTCATATTCGTACTGCTTTCTGTGACAATAAATCTTTTGAGAGCAATGAGAGTAACAATGATTACTTCAGTCCTGGCTCAGCTGAGCCCTCCCTTATACAGTCTCGTATTTGAAACTTGTGGTATCAGTCATGTGGTCTGTGTTGTTTCTTTTTTTCATTATGTTAAATTTAATTTTCGATTGAAACTCATCATATTGTCATTTAACATGCTAACAGTTTAAAAGAAACACACAAGAAGCCCTGAAATCCTCATAAACAGGTGCAAAATCTCAGTCTTTGAACATTTATCAGTAACTATAGCATAATGCATGTCTGATAAATAGTGTATCATCTTTGGTGATGTACTGCAACCTTCAACCTAGAAGTTTAGAAACCCTGAGCAAACAAATCAGTATTTTAACATGCATGTTTCTTAATGGACATGCATCAGAGTTTAGGCTCAGAGAGTGTCGTGCGCTGTTTTGCATGAACAACGACCTGACTTTATGTACCAAGTGTAAACAACAGAAAAGATTTCTAGCAGGCTGAAACACATTTGATGTCACGACATGATAACTCTGTTAGTGCAAAGCAGCCCAACTAGACATTTTGGTCCCCCTTAAAACAGCTCAACAACAGTAACTGCTCTAATCCAATAAAGATCTATAGTAACACACGCTTCATAGCACAAACAAAGGAAAGACATGCACATTAATGGTGAAATAAACCCAGTGTTTACAGTATTATGCTCATTAGCAACTCTTTAATACAAGTATGGTTTTCTTTTAGACACGTCAGCCTGATAATCAAAGTATAATGATAGTACTAATTCAATTTTATCTAAACTTTTACTTCAATATGACAAAACACAGACTGCTAACATGAGGTCACATCAGTCTGATTACAATATCGACACTTTTTGACATTGTCATACTATATAAGTAGAAACTATTAACAGTGATAGTTTATGTAATATGAGCCTGCTCTGATATGAGCAATCTGGACCTTGCTCCATGCTCTTGAGTAAGCATTTTGTAAGAGATAACAGTTATTTAATTTTATGTATTTCAAGCCATGCAGCCATCTGGTTGAATCACAGTATACTGTTACTATATCTGCTGATGATGATACAGGTGTATTCTGAGTATACAGGTGCAGTGTGGAGGGTGAGTGCATTCTCTGAATCAGGGCACAGAGAACTAGCACAAGACGAAATCAGGTCATATTTCAAAGGCATGATCACTATTTGTTCACAAAAAAAAAAAAAAAATTCATATAACCTTCCACAACAATCTTGTGCCTGGACAAAACTCAAAGAGTAAAAAGACTGTGAAATAAATCAATTTAAAATCTAATTAGCAATCAGTGTTTCTTCTTTGCTTGCTAATGTGTAGCATGTCATGGGATTATTCATAACCATGTTGAACCCAAATGAAGGCACATTCTTCTCAGCACAGAGCCAAATGCTGTAATTAAAGTTGTGGGTGACATCAGATTTAAATGTATGGTAGCAAGGTGTAGTTTTCTGCTCTCATGCAGCTTGAGTCAAGCAGAGCTTTACTCTATGAGGACACAATACCAAATGTTACAGTATGTGAATTACCCCATTGACGAATCACTGTACAATTTCAGATTTAGTCCAGTCATTATTATTACTCCAAACCTGCAGCCTTAATCCCAAAACATTAATAATGTGCTGACAATTCATATCTATCTATTTCCTAATATCACAGTAAATCATTAATAATAAATCATAACAATAAACAAATAAGTGCAGCCAATCTCAACTTTGAAACCAATATGAAGTTAATAAAGGGCTCAGAAAAAAATATTAAGTAAGAAAGAAAGAAAGAAAGAAAATAAACGAAAGAGTATATTTTACCCCTTACAGGAACTCACGGTGGTGTTTTCCGGACGGGATGCTCAAGGTGACAAATGTGGGCAAGACAGCGCCTGAAGCATCAGCCTGCCATCACAGCCCGCAGCCGATCAGGACAAGAAACTCCGCGGGAAATGGTCGATATTTGTAAGCGATTGTTTTGAAGAAGAGCCGTTGAAATCGAAGACTGTAAACAGTACAGTTGCCGTCCAGCAAATAACACAGACGTTTGTTCCCAGAAACACAGTCGCTGTAGGTGACTGATAGGTGACTCTGTAGGTAACTCAATCTGACAGGGGAGGAGCTCCACGGACACTTTACCGGGGGTGGGTCGCTCGGTGTGAAGTTTTTCTCACTCAATTTGCTGCAAGTCTTTTTGAGAGATGAGATGCCTGCTGGTGATGCAACTCACTCACCTGTTTCATTAACCTGCATTACATAAAGCAACAACAACAACAACAACAACAACAGCCTACACAGAGCAGCTTGATTTGAAAACATAGAGTGAATTATTCTATCTAATAACCATGCAATGTGATTTAATATCTGATACTGTAGATACTGTAAATCTTGGGAGTAAAGCAGTGGTTCCTAACCTTTTTGGCTTGTGACCCCTTGAAATGAAGCTGTATCTGCTTGTGACCTCACATCTCAAACTGTGTGCTCTCTAACCAAAGTGTGATTGTTTTTCCTTCTCACACAGTTTGATTTGAAGGATGTTTTTTAGTATTTCACAAGAACAAAAACAAAGATTACAGAAGAGTCAGAAAAATAAATATAATTCTATGTAAGAGAATTGATTTTTTTCTTTATCTTGTGAACCTTTGACCACTGCTGTAAAGCACAAGTGCCCTAGTGACATTATCAACATTTATGTGGCAATAAAAAACAGATTTCTGTTTCTGTTCTGCTTATGATTTACAAATGCAATTACAAATACATAGGCCTAAATAAAAATGTATATGCACGCTCTTCGGTTGTGGAAACATTTCATTTCCACAGGTTTCACTTTGTGCAGCAAAGTAGTGACTGGTCTAAACTGGTTTGATTCAACAGGGTGAATGAAAGAGGAGCAACAGTATGGAACACTGCCCAGGTTTCAATGTCACTGGCTGGTAAGAATGACCACTCTTTGTCCAGCTGTAGTGTGCTGTCCCTGCAAAGAAAATCATTAAGGTAATGCATTTGCCCTCTTCTGGGTATGTGAACAATCACTTGGATGATCATGTTTTGACAAAAATGAAAAACAATGAACACACACCTCATTATAATGGCAGTGAGAGACAATTAAAAGGGGAAAAGATAAATACTTGCAGACACACTGGCTTGACCTACAGTCAGTGAAATGCACAAGTGTTTGTCCGTGTGTGCTCGGCTGTTGCTCAAGCATAGGCACTCTGAAATGTGATTTGTTTTGAATCTGGTTACTTTGGAAACCTTGCCACTGGGTTTGATCATTAACTTAAGCTGTCAGTGCTGAGAAATCACCTGTTTGAAGAATGTGGGGTAGGAAATTACTAATACAACAATTAAAAAAACTGCTCTGAGATCCTCACCTGAATGAATAAAGTGCTGAGGAAGAGTGCTGATCCAACATCAAACATGTACAGTAAAAAGTTTAAGGAACCAAACTAAAACTATTACTATTACTGTCAGTGTCAGGTAGATAGCATTTGTGGTACTACCAACAAGAGTGTAGTACAACTGAAAGCACTTTATAGATATTGGAAAGTGTGACCACACTCCAGTTTAAAGTCCTAAAAATGGGATAAGAAATTGTTCCCTTTTTTCAGTACTGAAATCAGTGTCGTCACTATTCAAATATTGATCAAACAATTCTGCCCTCTAGTGGAGAAAAGATGAACAAATATGAAACTTCTTATATGTGGTATGTTTAATATAAAAAATTAATAGTAACACAAATATAGATTATACAGAAGAATGTAAGGAAGCATTAAATGTATGTATGTATGTCTTTATGGCAAAGAGGCCTGACTGTCCCAAAGTGAAATCCCTGAGAGATCCTCACAGCACAGATGAACCTATACTTTCAACAGATATCACTGCATTTTAAGTATTATACAAATTCAGTTACATATATATATATATATATATATATAAAACAGTCAACAGTCTTCACCTTACAAATATTTGTCTTAAAGACTGTGAGTTCAGCTGTAACATGCAACATGACGATGAAGAGAAGGCTTCTTGGATAGACACTGAAAGACACAAACAACAGCAAATAAAAATCTGTTATTACCGTACATTCAACTGCACCTGAACAAACTTAAAGCATATGAAACACAAAGTGTGTGAAACAATGTTTAGTTGTCCAAACTAAATCTTGACAGCATGTTTAGTTTTGTTTAGAGTTTTCATAAGACTTCATCCACACTGATTTATGAATGTATTTCGGTCAACAGCCACCTGAATAAACAATGTCCATCTTTTCAGAATAAGGGACTGGATTATTGTCCTTGGATCTATCTTGGGAGGAAAATTTGAGGATGTGACGACACTGTACAAGGTATACAGTATCACTTGAATGAATGCCACCCATATCAATAATTCAAACAAGTCCTAAAGGGAACCAGGGCTTGTTTCATTCATGAACAAAAGCGTGAACAAAAGGAAAGCAAACAAAAGTATGAGATGCTAATTATGTCGACATATCTTGTCAATCAAAATAAATGGAGGCTAAAATGAAGGCCAGTCTCTTCATGTGATAATGAAGTATGTTATCTGCGTTTGACACCAGATATTGTAATTCACCAACCTGTCTATCATTTATGCTGACATGTGTTTGTGATCTCACATGTCACATAATCTAATAAAAGCTTCTTCATTTATCATGGCTGGTGAGGTTTAATATAAAATGTCTGTGATGAAAACTAACGAGAGTGAAACGGACCTGGCCAGTCGGGCTAAAGCGTTGAAACCCAGGACTCCATCTAAGCCATAGACAATGAGTAAGATACTGCTGAAGATTACGTCTGCCCCGCATCACATACGTCTGCCACACCAGGAAGTAGACCGTCAGCAGGATAGTTGTCCCCGTCTCCATATAGACACACAGGGTCAACGACGATGGAAGAGGGTTGTCAGTTACTGTTGAATCTGTTGTATTCTGCTGTTAAAGGAAAGATTAAAAATGTATAACAGAAAGCCTGCGTTACAAACTGGGGTCATGCAGTTTGAAAGACGTGGGTATTTACTGAGCAGGGAGGGTCACACGAAATGATGCTATTATGGGAAATGTTGGATCCAGTGTTTTTGGAGCTTGACCCATGCTGGAGATTAAAATCAGGATATCTCACACTCTTTTTGCTTCAGTTTTGATCATTCTGTCTCTTGTGAACTTTATGGTTGAGTGCAAAACTAAATCTGTGGAGTGCCCCTTTAATTATTATTATTGTGCTCAGTGCATCAGGGATTGTCATGGAAGATCTTCAGTCACTGCGGACCATTTTTTAAGGCATCAGCATATGTGTTTTTGCCACCCTACAGGCAGCTCTTGGTTTACACTTATTTTAGCACAGTACAAAAACCCACTTGCAGAGACTTTAAACTTTGTCGAAATAGGTCCTATTACAGTGAAATATCTGCTATCTTTATTTTTAGTCAGCATTGTGATATTGCTGCATGGTGATGATTTTAAGAAAGTGGATTGTTTTGAAATCTCTTCCATGTTGGTGTCTCCATGTGCCTTGGATTTATGTTGTTAGAAAATTAAGATAAGACACAAGACAAACAATAAAAAAGCATGATGTTGTAGGACATTATTTTGATTGCATTAAAAGGTTGCTCTTCAATTAAGACTCAATCAGGACAAATCTGAAAACTGGTGGGGAAGTCTGAATTAAGTATGTCACTCCATTAAGAAGAATTAAGTAAACTACAAAAGCTTTTCCTTTAGCTACTAATTAGTGTTACTGACAGTAAGAAGAGGCATTGGATATATAGTTATGAGTACATGTAAGCAACACACCCAAAAAACTATGATGTACTTTGGGAAATTGATGGTAAGCAATAATGTATAATAATGCAATCAAACATGCACAAATTATATTCAGAGACTCTCAGAAGAAATTATTTTATTTTATTTTATTTTATTATTTTATTTAAATTCAATATTTTATTCCATCCATAATCAAGCCATTCTCTTCTTCTACATTGGTAAGAGGCAGGGTAGACCCTGGACAGGTCGCCAGCCAATCACAAGACTAACACAAACAGACAGTCCTTCACACCTAAAGTTGTCAGTTAATCTAACCTACATGTCTTTGGACTGTGAGAGGAAACTGGAGCACCCGGAGTAAACCCACGCAGGCACAGAGAGAACATGTAAGCTCTACACAGAAAAGCAGGTTTGAACCCAGAACCTTCTTACTGTGCGGTGACAGTGCTAACCACTGCACCGCCGTGCTGCCCATGATATGTCTTCACTCATAACATCTCCTCTGCAGCAATTTCCAGACACTATCGTCCCGGAGAAGAATTGACGGATCCTCTTGAACCATGTCTTCCTGGTACTGACTTCGACGAAGCCTGCGGTGTGATTAACAGAAGCAGGTGAAGTTGCAGGTGGTTTCTTATTGGTCCCAGCAGCAGTGGTGACATCTAAGCCAGCTTTGGCTGGTGGTCCATTATTATTGCCAGCAGTGGGTCTGACAGCTATGGCTATGGTTCTGTAATTTAGGCCAGCAGTAGCGGTTTCATCTAAGCCAGCTGTGGCTGGTGGTCCATTATTAGTGTCCACAGTGGTTTCTTCATCAGTTGAAAGTGGATAATCCAAGCTAGTAATGGATGTTAATTTCCAATATATCCCTTCGCTGGATGTTACAAAGCTCTGCTCCTGCTGGCAGTATTTAATGGTCAAATTGGCTGATTTCACATAATTGTCGTCGTTAGTGTTACTATGAAGGTCTTTCATTGTGATAAAATGGTGCTCTAAAGCTTCGCTGGGAATTATTCTTTTTTCAGGATCCACATGCAGTATGCATTTGAGGAGGCTTAAAAATGCCTGTGTGTCCTTGTACTCAGTGACATCCTTCACTTCTGGGCGGGTCTTCACCATGTCATCGAGACAGGTAAACATGGCCTGTGCTTGTTCTCGTGCTTTCAGCATCCATGGAGCATTAGAAGACTCTTGGTCCTTACTGAAATGGTATTTGGTACGAATCCCAGAGTTTAGCAGGTGATCGTCGGGCTGACCCTGCATTAGCACGATGGCTCTCATGACCTCACATTCACCCTCTATAGGATACAGGTGTTTGCCCAGGTACAAGAAAGCCAAAACGCAGCCAAGCGACCACATATCGACGGCCTCATTTAATTGGAGGCCCAAAATGACCTCTGGGGCCCTGTAAGGAATTGCTTGAATTGTGGTGCCAAGTATCAATCTGGAAACCGGAGTGGCCAAACCGAAATCAATCAGTTTCAGTTTGAAGGGCTGCGACTGATGATTAACCAGCATTATATTGTCTGGCTTGATGTCTGCATGAACCAAATATATGCTCTTGAGGGCGTTCAGAGCCACCAGCATCTGTTGTGAGATTATTCTAATCTCAGACAAATGCAGTGGCTTTGAAGACCTCACTATCAGGTCATAAAGACTCATGTCCAGCATTTCAAATACCAGACAATTATGTCCTTGATGCATAAAATGCTCAATAAACCTGACCAAGTTGTTCTTGTCTTCGTCAAGCTTTTTGAGTTTTTCAAGCATGGCCAACTCCTCTTTACCAGCCCAGGTCAAGTTTTTATGCAAAATCTTCACGGCCATCTTCTCCTTAGTGCCTAATTCTATGCATTGGGCCACTATTCCAAAACTCCCCTGTCCCAGGAACGTCATTATCTGGTAACTGCTTGATTTACCATGCAGAATGTTGTTTATCTCCAAATCTCTGTTCGCTCTGTCAGCAGATTTTGAGGCCATTTCTAAAAGTTAAATGTTTCCAATTATATCAAGTGCAACTGGTATTTACCTCTCCAAATCTCCTTTCATACTAGTACTGACTGATCCTATTCATAAGAAATTTGGGACGTGACGTCATTTATAGCGTCATTTAGAACGTGCAGCTTTAAGATGAAAAAGAAAGGGGTTATTACGTCATAGAGACAGAGCGCAATTAAGTCCCGCCCACACCGGAGGGGAAAACAATTCATCGATATCGCTTTGCGTGAAGGTACTGCCTTGTCGCTTTGGTCTGCTAGCGAACAAGAGAGACTTGCCTAATTGCTCCTGTATGGTGGGATGCACTGCCAACAGGGAAAAGAACCCAAAAACTGAGCCTTTAAGAAGACAAAAGTGGACTCAGAAGTGAGGCAGGAAGAATGGGAAAACTGGGATCGTGACACTCAGTTTGCCTATGTGTGCAGCAAGCATTTTGTCATTGGTAGCCTAAGTCAAATAACCAAATGTCAGTTTTAGGCTAACTATATTGCTGTAAAAAGTATACAACTTGGGTTGTGGAATGTGGATAAATCAGAAAGCTATACAGTATTATGTTTGCAAGTGCCTTAGCTAATTACAGTAAGGGGCACTGAGATAGACCGACAACACTGAGTTTGTCAATATACCCTTTGCTCTCTGGTAGACATATGGTGCTAAAATAATCCATTATCATACTGAAATCTAATGTTTTTAGCCAGCTACAGGCATTTTGTTAGCGTTTCAGCCCTTAGTTTTAGCCCTAGTTATAGCTTAATCGATTGTAAATCACTGAGGCAAACTGCAAGGCATTAATAACGCGTGATAAAACAAGTAATGCGTTACAGTAATGCACCCTAGCAACCGTTTAAAATTGCCCCAACAGTTACTAAAGGCTAACTTTTTCCATGTAACTGACTGACTTTTGTTTAATTGACTTTTGTTGTATAATTTAGTTACTTTTCCACTACCACTGCTATGCAATATATGTTATTTACACACCACACCTCTCACCCTTTTCTCTTTTCTTTATCCTTTTTATCTCTAATTACTTTAACTGTACTTTTATTACATAGCTACAGCCATTACTCACAGCACTATAGTATCACAACAATGACTTGTTATTTTGATGTTAATATCTGTACATATTCATCCATCACTACATTTGCAACTAGTGAGACTACTATCAATAATACATTTTTATTATCAGTTTATTATTATTATTATTATTACTAATAGTTATTACAAGTAACTTAATCATTCCTCTTATGGGACGTTAGGAGCACTGATCAAGGCCAGAGATGCTTTCATTGTGTTTTTCAGTTTGGCAACATTTTCTGTAGTGTCCACATGGTGGCAGTACTGGATAAAGGGACAGATATATTATATAAGCCTTTATTTAATCAGGTGATCTAATTGAGATCAAGATTTCTTTTGTTATAGTGACTTGAGTACAGCAGGTGAAATACAAACTATTTCATACATACACTTCAACAGCATCACGAGAGAATACACTCAGGAAAAAAGCAGCCAGTAATAGTAGGGAAGCTTGAACATAATCAGTCCATTTATAAGGTTGTTTGATCCTTAGATTAAAGAGGTGCTCCACACTTAAACATGATTTTTTTTTTAAGCTGTAAACTAAATGATATGACTGTACACATCAATGCCGGTGTTAATATTGACATTTCTTACCAAATTTATAAAAATCGGCATTTCATGGGTTGAAAATGGCTCAACACGCCATCTACTGTTTTAAATCAGCCTTGAACCTTGCAAGGCCAATGCTGAGATAGAGTCAACCGCTTGGGACCAATCTGCGTCATGAAATGTATATAAAAAAAGACTAATCAGCGTCAGTCAATCTCTCCCGTGTCCCCTGACCCACACACTACATAGCCATGACCCCACGCCTCCTACAGTCATTGCTCCCACACTCGTTGCATTTTTTAAAATTTGCTGGGAGAGAGGCTTTTAGTGGAATTTGAGTTTGACCTTTTGACTTGTCAAAGCAGGAAAAGCACAGGTGTAAGTAATAACATTAGCGATGGCTCCGTTCCATTAAGCATCCCAGTAAGCCATGTGAGCCCAGTGAGTGAGAAAGCACAATATCAGAGCTCTGGGACTGACTCTCCTAAATGGAATGCAGCCATCATTAATGTTATTTATTCCACCTGTGCTTTTCCTGCTTTGACAAGTCCAAATGTCTGCTGTGAAAAGGGTCTATTAGGCGAACTGCCTATACAAACAAATACAAACTTTTTTACCACAGGACCCAGCCACCAACAGTATACAATAAACATCTGTACCACCGTCCGGTACGTAAATTTCTTTTTCCCAGGATGGCGAAGTCAACAAAGGTTCATCCAATCATAGCGAACAAACTTTTCTTTTTTATGTCACACCCTTTAACGACCAAACAAGGAAGGTTAGGGTTTGGGTTATGATTGATGTTTATCATGTTTGACACTGATTAACTATTCATGACTTGACTTCGCCATCTTGGGAAAAAAAATATTGCGTCCGGGCATCGCCATTTTGAGTTTTTCCTCAGCTTGTTCACTTCTAACCACAGAGATGAACGTCTCTGCCTACTGGCTGGAAGATGAACTACAACCCAAGAACTGAGTGAATAAAATACTCTTACACAGACTTCTCTAATTGTATAAAGTCCCAGTAATCTGTCAACAGGTAACCGCATTACTTTTTGTGTGTTGGCCATTAATGCTATTTCTTTTCTGATTGGCTGGTTTGAATTTGGTGGATTGCTCAAACATAGCTCCATCAATGGTTGTCAGTTATTGTGACTGTTTAATCAGTGCGCAAGGTATTTAAAACTGAAGGTAACTATATTTTACACAACCTTTGTTAAATGTCACTGTTAAAACATGGGTTAAACTGACAACAAACAAACAAACTGTTAAGCTTAACTAATCAATGTGGGTTTTTTTATATTAACAATGGATCAAATGAGTAATGTGAATGGTCACATGTAGTGATGAACCCACGGAGGATTAACACCAGACTCAGCAGCCCGCCTTGGCTCTACAAAGCCTTTGGCTCATTGGTTTCCTAGCCTCCAAACCCCACTCTAATTAACCTCCAGCAGCAGCAGGCAGCTGTTTTCTGAAAAAAAAAGAAAAGAAAAACCTCTGTACACTACCTGCTCACCACCAAACGGCAGACAAGTTAGCAACTAAGTTAGCTGGTGAGCATAGTGAAGCATTTAGCAGCTAACCTAAAGAGCCAGAAAGTTTTCTCAGGAGTTGGTTGAGACCAGAGCAAAAAGGAGAGTAAATATTTATTTCAACAGCTGAATGACAATGAATTCTAATGTTGCTCCATGTCTGCTGGAAATAGGCTAACACATTTGTTATAACAACTTTATACAGTGATATTATGTTGATTTATTTTTTTCAGCTTGTTCAGCTGCCCCTGAGTGGCCAAAAAAATCGATCAATGCACCTTTAAATAATGGATGACAATTGGAGCATGGTAAGTAAGCAATAATACAGCACACTATACACTGTACATGAAAGTAATGAGATGGAGGCTAATAACCCCCTTGTCAAAGAACATAATTTATATCAGGACACAACTTGTCATGTTGCTTAAGCAACATATTTTTAAAATGATGATTTCAGCATTATACACACAAACTTATTTTTGTCATTTAGGAGGACATTGCTTGACTTTTTATTCCCCGGAGACTCATTTTAACTTTACATGCCTAACCTTAACCTTAACCTACACCTACCCCTAACCTTAATCCTAAAATATTTAAATATTTTAATTAATATTCTAAAATTAATATGTAACTGTGTGGGGACCTGATTTTTGTCCCAAATAGGAGGTGAGGCCCTATAATGTGACTGTTAACAGGGTTTATATCGACACAACATGCAAGATTTAAAAGTGGGCTACACGCTCACACACACACACACACACACACACACACATCAACGTACATGCAGTTACAGAGCTATATGAGATAAGAAATATAGAAATTAACTGCTTTAGCATAGCCAGCTGTTTCATTGTCCCCTGCAGCCTCTATCTGTTTCTCTTTCTTGCTTGTCCTCTGAAACAATCTGCATAGTGTGGCTGAAAGAACGGAGGCGTTGTTTGGGTTGAATGGAGGAAAAGCAGAGGGGTGGAGGGGTGGAGAGGGAGATGCTCCAGCTGTGGGGGAACAAGACAACACAACAGCATCTCACATGTGGGTGAGGGGGGGCTGGGCGTCAAGGCTGCGGGGGCTGCACACAGTGGCATTGTTATAAGGGGGGGTGGGATGCAGCTGATAAGGTTTAGAGAAATGGATCATTCCCTCAAATCCTCCCCTTGGGAAGCCTTGACACAAAACACTCCTGTTACTGTATGGTTGTTTAAGCTGGAGGAATTCAAAAAGGCCCCACAGACGTCTTTTAAATCATTAAAACATACTGTAGATCAAAGTTTCACAAATGTTTGTACACTGCTAGATCGGGGGAGGGAAAATATTTATTTAAGGGCTGTGAATCTGGTTAAAGCTGAACTTGACAGCACATAGTGACATTAGATCAAGTGTGTTGGAATGATTTTTTCCAAGGCATCCCCTGGCCTGACCTAACTCCATGCTGTTTTTATAAAGTTAAAGTGTTTTCACAAATCACCAATCACCCTCTACGTTTAGAGCCTCTATTAGGATATAAGAAAAGACTCAATATGCAAAAACCTAAGAGAAAAAAAAAGATAGAAACCTCAGGAGGAGCAACAGAGGAGGGATCCCTCTTCCAGGACTGAAAGACCTGCAGTAGGTGTCATATAGAGACTGAAGTAGTAAAATTACAATAGGAAATGAGTCTGTTTAAATTTTGTACCCAAAAAGTGTATTTGTGCCTAAATTTCACGTTTTCAAAAAAGCTGCTTTGTTTTAGAGCATGATCACACATTTTCCTGTTAACATTTTCAGGAAAAACATGTTTATTTCAAATATCAAGATTTATTTTAATTATGGGATTATATTGCCAGAGCCCAAAGTAATGTCTTCAAATAGCTTGATTTGTCCGTTCAATAGTCCAAAACGCAAAGATATTTAATTTACTAACATAGCCTATATGACGAAGAAAAGCAGCAAAAACTCATACATAAGAAGCAGGAACCAGCAAAGTTCTGGTATTATTGCTTGAAAAATGTCTGGAATGATCGCTCGATTATTAAAATAGTTGCCGATTAATTTTCTTTCAATCAATGACATATCGCTGCAGCTCTTTACACGAGGTCTTTATATGAGGTAAAGAATATTGTTAAAAAATAAAATGTAATATAAATGTAACTGTTAACCAACTGTTGAGTGCTACAGACACGTTAACCTTTTTTCTTTGTCCGGGGTTAAGTGCGGGCAGCAGCCTGGCGCACATCCCTCACCTGCCTCAGCTCCTCTCCTCCGACTCTCCGCTGCACACACCCTGTCAGAGAGGGAGAGGCAAAGGAGGAACAGAACCAACAGAAGGGACTTAGGAGACAACTTTTTTAGCCAACTTTTACGCACACATTTTTTTTTGTTTTATGAAGAACGCATATCTTCCTTTCGATTTCTCCATTTCTCCTCAGGCTGATGGTAGTTTTTGCGAATGTAAACCAAAGCTTATTATGAAGCTTGTGGGAGCTGAAGTGAAGGTGCGCCTGAAGGGAGTTTTTTTAACGTTGGATTTTTGTCGGCACCTTAATTAAAAAAAAAACCCAACAACAAAAACAACAACAACAACAACAAAAAAACAGACTATAGTTTTAAACTTATAGCCTGCACCATAGCGTCACTGGAGGCGTTTGGCAAAGGGACGTGAATCCAGTGCCAAGTTGCTGAACAGGAGAAAGACGTTCTCGGCTTGAAGTGTTGGATTTATGTGAACTAAAACAAGAAGTCACTAAGAATATATAGCATCTGGATTCCGTGATGTACATGTGAAGGTTTCCCCGATCCGAATTGATTTTTTTTTCGGACAAGGGGAGACTTTAATGGATTTTTTATGTGGGACCCGCTAGGATGGACGTGGTAGATGAAACAGAAGCGTTACAGAGATTTTTTGAAGGTAAGAATTTCTGATTATTATTATAGCCTCTATATAGCCTATATGTGTTATTACAGTTCAGTATTGAAACTCCTTGTATAGAAAAATGAACGGAAAAGGTGTGATTTTTGTTACTTTTACAGCCCCTTTGACTTCTAGATCATTTGTGTTAGTGAAGAAGAAACAAAAAACAAATGTGTTTAAGTGTCAGCTCGTGTCACTTTTAGTCTTACCTGGTGTATAGCATGTACAAAATGCCTGGTTTAAACTATTATGATGCACCACACATGGCAGGTGGTTAACATCACATAATATTTGCGAGAGATCTTATAGGACTTGTGGCTTTCAGGTGAATGTTTCCCAAACATAATGTGCACTTCACTCTGTTTTCCACTTGGCTTGGCTGTTCATCTTAAAAACTAAAAATGCAAGAAGGCAGGAGGGTTAACGGGTGCGGGGAGCAAAAGCGCTGGTGATGGGTAACAGATCAAGTTAAACAGGGAATCCTAAGAAAAAAAAACGAGGTGGAGGAGGGTGGGGTTGAGGGTTGGAAGGGTGTAGGAATTCAAGTCAAGATAAATGATGTGTTTTGCAAGGGTACTGTGGCACAGTGTGTGTGTTAGAGACAGACATGAGCAATGCGATTTTAACCAGTGATGTAGTGTTGATCGTCATGAGGCAAACAACCATTAATAGAGCCAAAATCAGTTCAGATAACTAGTCATTTATGTTTAACCCCATAATATCAGCTTGATAAAGATACATTATTATTTACCATTACTTTAAATCATTGAGATTTTTGTTGGTAAACTTTTTTCCACATATACAAAAAGAGTTTGTTGGTTTCTCCTGTATTACATCCCTAATTTACCAACCTTTTGTCGTACATCTGAGTTGTGTGTGTTTTGACTTGCAGACTGAATTGCGTTCAATTAATCAGTCACAATTTGAGAATATTCATGACTTTGTGAACCTTATTCCATCCATAATATCCAGGCAAGACAACCATGTTTTATCACATTTTGTTTGAAGAGTTTTTCACTGTGCTCTGTGATTTACAGCTCGCCACAGAACTCACATCTTACTAATAGTTTTTTTTTTTTTAAGAAACTTAATGTCAGATGTTCCAGGAGAAGTCAAGTGCACATAAGAACACAGTGTGGTTTATGTATAATAAGTTATCTGTAGAGAGACTTAACACTTGATTATAGTATACACAGAGTGTTGACTTAAATATACACAGACATCCATGACTGTCAGAGGTTCCTTGCCATTCTGACAGGAATTTAGTGTGTTTACATTCTTGCTTTGGGAGTAAGAGAGATGTTCTTACTTTGGCTTTATTTCAGCCACTTTTGCTTGGACTAAAATGTCAACTTGTCCATGAGAAGTATACAGTAGGTGCCGCCTTAGATGCTTATTTTCCTGTTTAACTTGTTATTTCTCTTAACTAACAGTGATATCAAACTCCTAATTATATCTCTCTCAGATGTTGACATGGTGACAAAAAGTACAATCAATAAGCCTTCAATTGTATATATTAGATAATTAGTCAATTAATGTCCATGTTCATCTTGCCGTTTACCTGAAGTAGAGACACACACTCACACAGAAGCACATGCACAAAGCACTTTAATGGATTTCGGCACTGATAAACTGTGTTTTAATCGGATTAGTGAAATATGTATACATTCACACTAATGCACAGTGTACATTCCTGGCATAGCCCTGGTGGCTGTTAAAACACAATGAGGTGAGGCTGGTGTTTCTCCTCGAGTATTTGGCCTTCCCCGGGCTCTCGCTCTCTCTGACTCCATTAGAGTGACAGTGAGCAGACAGGGTGAGGAGGTGAGATAGTGCAGACTCAGGGTGGAGAGTGACTGGCCTGTTGAGAGAAATCACCAAGCCTCCCCCCAAAACTTGACCTTCTCCTCTCTGACTCACTTAGACAACAAACAGTCGCTCACACACTCACAGGGCCATGTTTGAACATACAAAGGATCATGACATTTATTGCTGTTGTGTTGTGTTACTCCAAGTAATGCCCCATCCTAAGTCAACCAAACACTTGATTAAACGGTAACCCACTCTGCCTGTGTTACATTTTCATTTCCTTAAGACAAAGTGCACTGGAATTGAAACATTCATGTACGTTTTGGAGATTACTTATGAGAAATGGTCATACAGACGACTAGTTTTTGCCACTGCAACAAATGTGGATCCAGCAGACATTCGACTGTATATATATAAACTAGAATAAGAGTCTACAGCCACAGTAGCGGCTCTGTTAGGCTGCATGTAGGCACAGCAGTGCTTTGAGTTAAATACTGACGTCAGAAATAGGGCTGCAACTAACAATTATTTTCATTCATTCATTCAATTAATCGGCCAATAATTTTCTCGATTAATTGTGAAGTGTGAAGTGAAATGCCCATCACAGTTTCCTTAAGTGACACCTTCAAATGTCTTATTTTGTCCAAAACCCAAAGGTATCCAGTTTACAGCCACATAAGACAAAGAAAACCAGCACATCCTCACAACTGAGAAGCTGGAACCGATGTATTTTTGGCAATTTTGCCACAAAAAAAAATTACTAATTATTATTAAAATAGCTGCAAATTAATTTCAGGTTGATCGACTAATTGATCGATTAATTGTTTCAGCTGTAGTCAGAATGCTAACATGCTCACAGTGACAATGCTAAAATGCTGATGCTTAGCAGGTATAATGTTTACCATGTTCACCATCATAGTTTAGCATGTTAGCATGCTAATGTTTGCTAACGTAGCGCAATAGAAAGCACAGCTGAGGCTAAGGGGAATATCATTGTCATTAACAGCATTAGTTTTGCAGGTATTTGGTCATAAACCAAAGTATTGGACAAAGTATTGACCTGATGGTGGTGCTAAATGTCAGAGGATCACCAAAGCTGTCACAATTCATCCTGACGTGGGCATGAATGTCTGTGCCAGATTTCATGACAATCCATTCGGTAGCTTCCAAGACATTTTACCTCACGGTGGCACTAGATGTAAATGTCAGGTAATCACAAATGTAGTCAGAAGTCAGAAGGATTCATCCTCTGGGGACCATGAATGTCTGTACCAAATTTTATGGCAACCCACCCAATAGTAGGGGACTGGAGCTCACATGATTGATTTGCAGCCTTTAATAATGCAAACAGACTTTTCGACACTACTGTGTTTTCATCAGTCAAAATGGACAAACACATAAGGCAAACACATACAGTATATAGTCAACCTAGAGCAGGCGTACAATTGTCATTGGATAATTGGTTGAAGAGGATTTCAACCAATCCTAGAGGATGTACAGAGAACCCTGTTTCTACTAGTTGTGAAGATATCTCAGTCTGGACTGACGGTGGTGAACCGACTGACTGACTGACAGAAGGACTTTGCCATCCACAGAGCCTTGCTGCTAATGTGGCTAAAAACCCTCCAATTTGAAATAAACTTGTTTCGGTGGATACTGTAATCAAACTGTATCTGCCAGAAACTAAACTTTAACCATATTTACCTCTTAACCATCTGAGTCTGAAGGTGAATTAATCACGGACTTACTCATATTGCTTTCAAAAGAACAACTCATCACCCGTGTTACTATATCAAAATTCCTATTAAGTCCCACTGTACTCCCACAGCAGTCGTGAATCATGGATGCGAAGGTCGTCGTCCATCTTGGAAAACCTGTGTGAAAGAAGTTTGGATGGTTCCTCTGATTTATAGGTTTAGCAGTGAATTGCAGTTAGAGGAATGTATTGTTTTTGAGCAGCCAGGCTTACAGCGCTTACGAGTAGGTTTTATTTTTCATTGTTGTGCCTCACTCCCATCAGTGCTGACTGCCAACTGAGTAATCCTCAGCCAGTGAATGATGTTTGCGGTTGACCTGGGCTTCATGAGATTAATTCTCTTTTTTTTGTTCACGTGTGTGTAATAACTTAAAAAGAGGTCGTTATGGGAAAAAAAAAAAACTTGCAGCATCATAGTGTTGTGGGATGTTTGTCTGCATCCTGAGTGTCATTCTATATTATATTAGTCATTGCCACAGATATGTATAACCCAAGCACAGCCATAATGACTGCAGGTGTTCATCAGAATTGTTCTGTCTGAAATCCAATGGTTAAAAGCAAAAAAGTTTTTATTCATCTAGTTTACATTAGCCTAGTCTCTCGACTGTCTTCATTCTGAATTCTGAACATCATCAGTCTAATAAGCTGATTTTTCCTCTTCTTCTTCTTCTTCTTCTTCATTTTGCTCCATATCTTCTTATTTTTATTCTTCCTCTATACCTTCTTCTTCTTTTTCCTCCTCAATATCTTCTTCATCTTCTTTCAATGTCTCTCTCTCTCTCTCTCTCGCCATGCTTTGTAATTCTGTCTAGCGCTCAAACTCGACCTCACATTCGCGGTGTTTCGGTTTTTTCCAGCCTCACTCCGTGTCCCGGTCCCAGCCTTGTCACTCCTGTAATCTCCTGAGCCAGGTCCGCCGGTGCGACCAGTGCTTGTGTGCGACAAGAACTGTGTGTGGTAGCCTGGTACAGCCCTTTCTCATGACTGGGGAATAATCCTCATTATAACACTCTCCGAGCCTTTCTTACACACACTCACACAATATGGTTTTGCCCATAGGCATGCACACACACACACACACACATTTGTTACCCTGATCTGCGTCTCTCAGGTCTGCAGAAGAAAGTCTTTCAGCCCGAGTAGGGAAACATGTGAAAAATAGAGAGGAATTGTTCTTCTCATCTTCTGTTTCAGGTGCTTTCATCTCAAGGACATCAACATGCTTTGGCTACGCGCAGGTACTCTGCCGCTCTGTCCGCTCTGCTTCTCTGTAGATGTGATTTATTAGTCCCTACCTGATGAGGGGCTTTCTGTTCGTATTCACCTCTTAATTAATATCTGTGTCATAGTGATGCTCTTCACTCTTTTACCAATAACCCTGTGTTGTAAACACAACTGGAAATGGTCTATGAGACTATTATGTCAGAGCTGTCTAACGCTCTCTAGTGTAGATTTGACACATTTCCTTTCATTTACTAGTTGTGTCTGTATGTGTATGTGTGTTAAATTGTACACTGTAGGCACAATCCCTGTATTCCTAGACTGTGCAGCATCTTGTAGAACAGCTGAGAGATTGTTTGCTTGTGTACATTGATTATATTGGCTTTACTAAGATCTGTCAGGTGGTTTTTAGTTGATTTTTGTGTCAGGGCCCAGACCAAAGTGCTACTGGGAAAAACGTATAAATAGAGACATCATTCAAATCAGAAATTATCTCCAAAAGTGCATCAAGATATAGGACATAGACTAATAGCACATGTTATATAATACTTTGAATGATTCTACAAACATTTTGTTAGTTTTGATGTTTCTTGCAAAGCTTTTTTTAAAATTATTGGTTCAGTATGTAATTTGGTGTTAAATCTCTTAGAAAGTGTGTTCAATGTCTGTACAATATGTGTGTATATGTGTTGTGGGTGTGCAGCCAAGTTCATTCTGGTCTAACTGTTTGATAATCAGATGGACTTTGTTCCTCCTCTGAAAGTGTTTAATTATTAACACACACATGTGAGTGCATACAAATCTCATTTGGAGACAAAAATGTAAAAAATATATATAGCTTAAGAAGTTTGTTCAGCTTTTACATTCCTTCACAGTTGTTTTCCTGCCTCTCTGTGGCCTTAATAATAGTTTATACAACTCTAAAAAAAAAAGCTAATTGCATTATATACTGTCATGTTAAAAGAAAAACGTGTAAAGAAAAGGAAAAGCTGTGATTGACTGGTATAAGTCAAACCATGTTTAATGGGCACTCACACACTTGGTCCTCTGTTTGTGTTCATTTTAGATTATTACTCTGCTGACAACCCAGGCATTTAAATGGTGGCATAACACACACGCTCATACACACACACACACACACAAACAAACAAACACATACACACACATGCACCCGTATGCTTACACACATACACGCACACACGCTCCCCTCTCAGCTCCTAATCTCTCAAAAGGCCAGTCTGTATCGAAGTTGGACTGACAATCATTTCACTGTTCCTTGTTAAACACAGCTGGACAGAGAAAACATAGAGGGCAGAGAAATTTACACATCCAGTTCACAGTAATTTAAACTTAACTGATTTAGTGTTTTGGAGGTTACAGTTACTTAATTTATGTTTGTGTTTTTCTTTACCCGCACAAGAATAGCGTTTAATGACAATGTTACCGATAGCTTTCCTTTAATCATTACAGATGTGACATGGCACACTGTAAAGGCAAAAACTCTCTTGTTTGTGGATGAAGGTGGTGAAAGTATCTTCAAGTTCCAGAAAAGATGCAATTGTATCTGTTCTCAGTGAACATGTTCATCAACTGCAAAGCTATAAGAGATTAGAGATCAGGGTTGTAGTACTCGAGTCTCTAGTCCAGCCTTGCAACAATTTTAATGCCTTGACTTTGTTGGTTTGTTAGGCTTTGGACTTTTGGGTTTTAGATGCTGAACCAGGTCCAGTTAGATTCTTATACACGTAATCTTGTTTTTTGTAGCTGTTCTGTCCATCGCACCCGTAGCTCCTGTGATTTTGTCTCACCAATGAATCCACAGTGTAGTCTGACATTCAGTGTGTCCACTCTATGAACTGTACACCTGTTACCTCCTTTCCATGTTAACTTCCCGCCACACAGTGATCAACTTACGTAACTGGGCTTGTTTGTTTGTTTTTTTGTTTTTTTATCAGTTCAGTAGTTTTCAGTAATATAACTTAAATAAGCAGCAGCAGGCATACACATGCAGGTGGATAGATGAGTAGAAGCTACAAATAAGATTACCATTGATTTTGTGCTTCAGTGTGCAGTTACAATGTATTCTTATGTTTGCAGAAAGTGTTAACCATTAAGCGTAAATATTAGTGTTACTGCAAACCTGAAACATTCATTTTTTTAAAGGTTAAGTGCAACTAATTACAGCATTTTGGCCGCAGCAGTCAGCGGTTTTCAGCAAAGAAAGCTCTGATAAAGCCGCAGTACACTACCTGCTCAGCACCAAACAGCAGACAGACACAGTTAACGACTAGCTGGTGAACTTAGTGGAGCATTTAGCAGCTAAAGAGACAGATATTTCCCTAAGGAGTTGGTAGAGACCACAAACAAAGCTAGTGGCTTACATTCGCCAGGTTGACAGAAACACGACTCTAATGAATGATAATGTTGCTCTGTAACTACTGGATGTGCAAATAAGCAGCTGTTTGCTAACAAGCTCATCATACCAACTGAAAAGTTGTCATATATTAATGTTGTATTCACAACTTGTTTCCACTGCCCCCCAAGTGGCCAAAGAAATCAGTTTCTGTAGGTTTAAGTAATTGTTTTGAATGTCTGTTTCCAGTAGTATACTCAAGTCAAGTCAAGTCAATGTATTTATATTTCCCAAAATCATAAATCACAGATTTACCTTAAAGGGCTCAGCCTGATAGCGTGCACATCTCTATTTGCAGCTGTTTAGCAGCATGTGTTTCCAAGTATAGCTATGTCTTACCAAATGTTTTATTTATGCTTACACCTATGGCACATTTTTTTTCCATTTCCATTCCATCCTTAGACATTCAACTTGGATTCTGTCTTTCTTGCCCCCGCTCTCCTCACCCTCTATCTATCTACCTTCCCCTCTCTCTCCATCCCTCTATTTTTCGTTATCAGGCCTGCCAGCTTAAATTTACTGCCTCTTTGGGTGGGGTGCACATCTGGATCTTATTTAAGGGGAACCATCCTGCTTTTCTCCCCTTGTACTGGCACGTATTAAGAGACATTAACCATCTGTTTCTATCCAGCGAAGAAAGCCAGTCAGTGTAAACATGCTAGTTTTCTCAAAAAATATGGTAACACAAGGATTTATAATGGTAAACAATAGAATTTTGGGTGTTCTTGATTTGATTGGTTGGAGACAAGTGGTTTGGTTTGTGGGTTTAATGACTGCGTTTGGATAGGACAAAGCACATATTATTCATGAGATAATATGGTCCATTAAATCATTAGTGGTGAACGGTAGCAATGTGTGGAGAGGGTTATTAGAGGAACCATGACAGTAATACTAATAAGGGACATTTCTGTTGGGTTTCTGATGAAGAGTGAAGCATTAGTGGAAGACAAAAAAAATAGGGAGAAGGAGATTTTTTTCCAATGCTAACACAAAAATTCTTTGCATTCCCAACTGAATAGCTACTTAATCTATCAGAGAGAGAGAGAGAGAGAGAGAGAGAGAGAGAGAGAGAGAGAGAGAGAGAGAGAGAGAGAGAGAGTGTGTGTGTGTGTGTGTGTGTGAGAGAGAGAGAAGAGAGAAAAGGAAAAAGACTGGGGTTGCCTGCCCACCCACTGTATACCAGGTCCTTACCCTCTGCTTCACCCCCTCCGTCCTTCTCCCCCCTCTTCTCTCACACTCACTCTGTTTCCAGCATCTGCAGTTTTGGGACAACTGGTGACAGCTTTAAAGAAAATTCATCACTTTCTCTCATGTAACATTTGAGTTGGTTACTCTAAAGGCCAGTTTATATAAAATGATTTACCCTTTTCTATATATATGCATAAGCAAGAGCTTGTTCTACGTGCTGGTGTTTTAAAGATTAAGTGGGGTCATGTGTTTGGGATTTGTGAGGCTTTGGCTATCAAAGGGTGAAAATGACCCTGGGGTGAAGTAAGAGGAGCATTAGAGAATTCTAAAATTACTTTATATATAGCATATATATATATACTACATGCCACACACAATGAGAAGAAGCAACCTTTTAGATTTAGTTAATCTTTATGATGTATGTAATTATGATGTAGTTATTTTACATTAACTGTGATTCTTTTTTTAATGGGGAAAGTGCAGCTGAGGTACAAAATAGTAACTGTCAACTGGAGTGATTCCAGTGTATATGTGTAATGAGTTAGAGGCACTGAATCATCAGTATGTGATCTGTAATGTTGACTACTAACACATATATAGACTGTTGGTCACTCCTGTAACCTTAATCTTTAAATTCTCAGAAAGCAAATCAGAGCTCTTCTTTACATGATCTTTATTATGTTCAGCAAAAGATTGTGAAATTTCCTGATATAGAAGCATTGATACAATGCAATCAAGTTATTTGGGGTATGCAGAAAAAGCTATGAGTAATAAACAAACTGAGTCCATAATTAAATAAGCCTTACAGGGAATTGTTACAACATAAGTTTGTGTTGAAACTAGAGCTGTTGTGGCAGTGTGTGGAGTTGCTGAAAGATTCCCAGTTGCTAATTCCCAGATGCTCTCCATCTCCCCTTTGTGTTCCCGACCCTCCCTTCACCACAGGTCATGATATTACCACTTCTCTGGAGCCAGTCAACATCGACACCAGTATCCTGGAAGAGTACATCAGCAAGGAGGACGATAGCACTGACATGTCAGTAGGGACCAACCCAGCAACGTCAAAACAACATGCACCCACCGAATCAGATCATGTCGTTACAAAGGAATTTGTTTTTTCTGATAAGGCTAATCACTTTTTTTTTCTTCCTTCTTTCTCCCAGCTGTTTCTCAGAGGTCCACAGCGCTCCAGGACCAAATTACTCATCTCCCCAGGCAGGAGTGTCCTCTGCTGGGGGGTTGGTGTGTGGTGTGAGCCCCCCTATTCCACTGCGCCAAGGAGCTCCTCTACCTGGGCCCCCTAACTGTCAGAACGCCTACCCCCCAGGTCCATCCCTGAGCCTCCGACACAACTACCCCTGCCTGGGACAGCAGCAGCAGCAGCAGCAGCAACACCAGCAGCAGCAACAGCAGGCTCACGTCAAGCCTGAGCACAGGGGCCACTACGCTCCAGGGTGAGCAAAATACCAAGGGAAATAGATGGATAGAGGTACAAGAAGGAGAAAGTACAGCATGAGTTGATACTTAGGAATGTTCAAGAAATGTTTAAGATGTGCCTGCAACTCACATTTTAAACATGAAATCAACCAGAAGTTACACTAGATGACGCAGAATTTCTTTTTTAAAGCATGCAACGAAACCAGACACACACCCTACTACAGGTCCATTATGCAATCAATACTTGATTAAGCTTCATTTGTACAAATAAAGCACTAGCTGGTCAAGAGGGGGAGGTAGACTGATAACAAACAGAGAGAGAGAGTCAAATTACATCCTGCAAAAAAATCCTGACGCACACAATCTTGTGTAAAGAACGTCTACACTCACTGATCCCTTAAATATAATGGCAGTTTAGAAAATAAGAAGAATATACGAGAAGGGGCTTGCCAACTTCAAGCATGGTATTTCATTAAGGATTTCTATGATTTGAAATTCAGATATTACATTTTTTTTGTGAATATAACATCTACTGCCTTCTGTTTTTTTAGGACACTACCTGAGTCCCCCCCAGACTCCAGCTCAGAGCCGTACTCTCCTCAACAGGTGAATGGTAAGTGACACATCTTTTTCCTTTCCCTGCAGAAATGTATAAGAAAGAATGTGTGTGAGAGAGAGAGAGAGCACACACAAAAGAGACCATATAACAAACAGAGATGGTGCTTTAATCTGTAAACTGCACACAGACACAAGTACAGAGGAAGCCACTGAAGTTTTCAAGGTATATGTGGGTCACAGCCACCCCTCTGCTTAGGTCAATATCTGTTACTCATCACTTTTGAATATAGCATAAAGACAAAAAAATCAACTTCATGTGCAAACCAATCAATATACTGAATGCAGTATGTATCTGTCATTTATTAATCAACAGTTTACACAATTTGTCTGGAAAAAGGATTTTATCAACTAAATTATAGTATCTGAACTCAGCTTTATAAACTTTTATTTCAAGTGTTTCCAAGCAGCGTATGTTTGGCTTGTTTCAACATACAAGTTGAACAACGGCACTCAAAGTCATTATGTACTTCTTGCCACTCACACACCTGTGTTGGTCTTGCCCATTAGTAAAAAGGTGCGGAATAGTGTTATCTGATGGGCATCCCTCCAGTGCTCTAGTTTGAAACAATGGAAAGCACCTTTAGCCAAGGTTGGAGGTAGAATAAACTGAAGTCTGAAATGCTGAGAAAAAGCTGCATTCTGTGTGTGATCAAATGTATTTGCAAGGAAGAACAGTATGTATAATAGTGTAAATATTATGCTCCATCCTTACTGTGTGTCTTTTAGATCCTCACATGATCAGGACCATGACACCAGAGAACATGTGTCACATGACTCCAACGCCACCCCTCCCACCACATGGGCACTATCCCAGCATGCATCGGGACATGTACCTGAAGCCTGAGCCCATGATATCAGAGTATCCAATTGGGCTAGCCACAAGCGGAAGTGGAGACATGCAGCAGACACAGATGCTCCATCAGCTACTGCAGCATCCTCAGGGGCAGGAGTGAGTCATGAAGATATACAGGAGGGAGGGAGGGAGGGTTGTGCTGTCCAGCTTGTATGGAACAGAAGGAATGATGGGAAGGTGTAGTAATGTGTTTCCATTTCCTCACACAGCAGCATCCCTGTTCACCAGGCCAAGAAGAGGAAGCACTCTGACTCTCCCAACAGCACCCTCAATACCCAAATCCTCACAGGTATCATCAAACAAGAACCAGGTAGGCAGGCATCTTTCTTCTCTTCCTCGCCTCCTCTACCTCACGCTCACCTGGGCCCCGTTCTTCGTACATGGATAACAGAGTTATCCAGATCAGAATGCTGACCATTTGACACGAATCTGGATTTTTTTGGTTCTTCGAAGCTGGTTTAAAATTCATCTGGAACTGTTGTCAGAGCAACAAGTCCTTACGCAGGCTTATTGACACAGGCTTATTGACAGTTAGCTGGATCATGACCAAGACCTTTTAGGCTGAACCCCATACATGAACTAATTTTCAAATACAAATGGTTCGCTTTCTTAGATTTACAATGAATGAGTAGTGAATAATTATGATTTTAGATGAGAACATGCAGGTTATTGCAAAATCACTATGATCTGTTGGTGTAATTATCACAATTTAATTTTCATAATGAAAAGTTACCTCTACATGATAGAATATACAAAAAAATAAAAGTTTGTACATTAAAAAAAGAACCAAACCAGATGCAGTTTGAGATACTGTGAGCAAAAATAAATAAACTCAACTAAAAAGATTCTGACTGTTAAAAGACCGATGGAGCAAGATATGGCGTTTAACTTGACATTAAAATGGGAATTTGTCATTTGAACAATAAAACATATTAAATGATTAACATCAGAACTCACTTTGCTGAAAAGTGTTTGTGCAATTAAAGCTGCCTTCAAAGAGATGTTAGTAAGGTTTCGTTTTCATAGCAGGCTTATGATTTTCACTTAAAAGTCTCTTGCATGTCTATTGGGAACCTCAACCAATGATGCACCCAACATCACTCGTAGTCTAACCACATAGTGAAAATCTTACACCAGTAACAATGCAGGAACACAGAAAATGAGACTTATGTCGATGAATCAATTGCCTCAGTGCATGCTGGGACAGTTCCTAACACATCTACATGTAACTGCAATCACATGATCAGCACTCAGTTAATCATATTAACACTGATGATGGTTTCAACTCTCTATTAATTTTGCCTTTATTTCAAAATAAGAGTGCATTGTTAATCAAGATAACTTCATCCAGGTTCAACAAATAAATCCTCAAACTGCTTTCAAAGAACCAAATTAGCTGGATGAGAATAAACAGGATTAATTTAGCTTGATAACAGCATGTTAGCCTGAATGAGTTGAGCCACATTTGAAGAACAGGGCCCTGCTCTTACCTACCCTTTAACTCTCACACCGATAAAGACTGGTACGGAACAGTTGCGGACATTCTTAACATTCTTCTGTCTTGCTTTAATTGCTATTTCAATCTGTCGCAGGTTTAATGCAGGATGCAGATAACGCCTACCTGGACCCAAACTATCAGTGCATTAAGTGGCAACCTCACCAGCAGAACAAGTGGACACCACTATATGACACAAACTGCAAAGAGCTGTGGGTGGAATTTATTTTGGCATATCTGAACATCTTGAGGTCTTTATTTGGGGGAAAAAAGAGCTGAAAGCACTCTGCAAAGAGTCAAAAATGAAAGAAGTTATAATTGGTTAAATAAATAATTCAACAAAGTATACAGCAGGAGTGGCAAAGGAATAGCAGGGTTGCAGATGTCTACAAATTCCTCAGAGGTGAGCTGTGCGGGGGAGTGAACGAGTGCAGGGTTTCGGTTTAGAAAGACAACGTGAGGAGGGGGTAAAGGGAAAAATTAGTGTACACCTACTTGTGCTTTTGCAATGCCAAAATAGAAAGAAGTATAGATAGGGAGGAAGGTTAAAATGAACTCACAAGACCTTTCAGATATGTTATCAAAACCACCTGGTTGCCCATCACAACTTTTAGCATACTACACCTAAGTAAAGGAACAGGGGTTTTTTTTAAAATTTGTTTTGAATTATATTTATTGAGTCTTTCAGAAGATCTCAGTCCGTAGTGTCATAAAGAAATGGCACCAAAACTGACCAGGGGCCTCCGGGCGCCTATGCAGCAGTCTCTACCAATGAGGAGACGTTTATTTGCATAAAGATTAGCATCACAAGAGAATAATAGAGGTGTCGGGTTTACCTTCTCCGTATTAGCGCCCCACATAGAGTGACATGAGATATGCTCCTTCCACATGTGTGTCTCTCTGAGGGATTGAAAACATGTGAAAGCCCCCCTGTAATAGAGTCAAGAGCCTCCCCCTGGTGATAAAAATGGCAAACTCTGCATTATGCAGCAGTTTTTTCCACTTTTCTTACAACAAATGCGAGCCTCCTATTCACATTATTCATGTGTCACAATCTCTTTCCCTGCCTTTAGTCCGATGCCGACCTACCGTGTTGATGCTGACAAGGGCTTCAACTTCTCCTTGGCTGACGATGCTTTTGTTTGCCAGAAGAAGAACCATTTCCAGGTCACAGTATACGTAGGCATGCTGGGAGACCCCAAGTACATCAAGACAAGTGAAGGCCTGCAGCCCATCGACTGCTTCTATCTCAAGCTCAACGGAGTAAAAGTGAGTGAAGGCAAAATAGTGTACATGACATCAACTGACAGATAATCATTGTAATACAGTGTATTTAGTGTATATTTTATTTCCCTCCTCATTGCCAGGTGGAGGCCATGAATCAGTCTATCAGTGTGGAGCAGTCACAGTCTGACCGCAGCAAGAGACCCTTTAAGCCAGTTCTGTGAGTCTGAACGCTTTAAAGGAAAGGTTCACGATTTTTCAAGCCTGTCTTAAAACAATAGTCAGGTGCCCATAAGTATATTAAAGCAGGTTTTGCTTGCTGTAATGATTCCTCATGTTCATTCTGGCCATTCAAAGATCCCGTCCTAACGCACTGCCAATGTAAGTGATGGGGGACGAAATCTTCACTCTTCGTTTTGTGCAATAATCTATTTAGAAATGCATCTGAAGCTAATATGAGCAGCAGTCTCAGTTAGACAAATAAAGTGAGTTGAGTATCTTCCAAAGTTACAGTCCCTTTAGTATAAATTTCCCTCTTTTTGTTTCCCTGGACATTGTTTCTGTGTTGAGTTGCAATGAAAGGATAGTAACACAAAGAGGGAACTTTGAACTAAAAAGCTGATGGAAGATATCTACTTGATTTGTCTAACTCAGACTGCTGAAGCCTCATATTAACTTCAGATAAACTTTTTTGCTCAGATTGAGGACTGTGGATTTTGTCCCGCATCACTTACATTGAAAGCGCATTAGGAAGGGATCTTTTAATGGCCAGTATGAACACGAGGAACGATTACAGCAAATAAAAACTGTTTCAATGTTCATATGGGGACCTGACATGAAAAAGTCTTGAAACATTGTGAGCCTATCCTTTAATTGAAGCAGAAACCGTATTCAGCTGTTGAAGGAGGATTTATTTTACATAATGTATTTTTGATTTTGTTTCTCCCAGGGTCACCCTGCCCTCAGAGCAGGTCACAAAGGTCACAGTGGGGCGGCTCCACTTCAGCGAGACCACGGCAAATAACATGAGGAAGAAGGGCAAACCAAACCCTGACCAGAGGTGAAAGACGTGCGATCACATGTAAACATATGATTCACTATGATCCAATCAAAGCTCCAGTAGTCACATCTGCTCCTGATGTTTTTGTCCTTGCAGGTATTTCATGCTGGTGGTAGCGCTTCATGCTCAGTCCCACAGTCAGAGCTACACTGTGGCTGCTCAAGTGTCTGAGAGGATCATCGTCAGGGTAACGTCTGGCCATGTCTGTCTGCCTCCTACAACAATCATATCCCTTGTGAATGTGACACCTTTCTCTTGGTCTACTGTACATACCTGAATCAAAATCACTGTGTAGATCTCAACATCTTCTCCTTTGTCTTTCCATTCCTTTTATCTGCATGACTGTGATCCCCAGCACACTTTGTACACTCCAAAACACACCGTTTAGGAGAGTTCAAATTATGAAACAAAGCGTATTGTCGCTGCCCTCTTAAAACCATGCATCTTCAAAACGTTCATCTTTCATGAGCTAAGACAAACAACCTTGTTTTCAGCCTTGTGGCAATGCATTTTTTTTCTGATAAATTAACTTAGGAATTTAAGAGAATTGTCTTAACCCATAAAGGAACTTTTGATCCTACAGTTGATCTAAAACATTTAAAAATCCCCAAGTTTTGGACATCCATACATGGTTTTCACTGGACAGTGATGGTATTGTTCTTACTCCAGTTGTATAATATGATATATAGCTTAGGATAAGCTTAGGAAGTACTAGAGCTATTTGAGAGCCACTCAATCCTTTATTTGTTTTTAGCCAATGTGCTTACAGGAGACCAAATTTTAGTAAATAACTTTGTTTATTCAGTAACTTTAAACCATGACTAAGCTACAGGGTCTAATGTAAAGTCAATCTTTTACATCTTTGGCTTGTGTTAAAGGAATAGTTCCACATTTTGGGAAATATGTCTATTTGCGTTCTTACCTCATATCTGTACGTTAAATATGTGGCCGGAACCAGCAGCTGGTTAGCTTATCTTAGCATAATGAGTGGAAACAGCTAGCTTGTCCAACAAAATGTTGGATATCATCAAAATCTGCCAACCAGCACCTCTAAAGCTCACAACAATAACCAAAGTGTAAAAAAAGTTGTGGTTGTTTTATGGGGGGTTATGTGCCCGAACTTTTTGTAACTGGGAGCAGTGCAGAGAAGAGTGGTATCTATCATGTAACTCTCAGCAAGAAGGCACAGAAGCATATTTTCCAAAATGTTGAACTATACCTTTAAAAATTATTGCAGTTATTTTCATCTTTTTTTAGCATATGTTTTAGAAATATCTGAACGACTGTTTGTCTGTGCACCGTCTCCCGTCTCTCTGTTACAGGCATCCAACCCAGGCCAGTTTGAAAGTGACAACGAGGTGCTGTGGCAGCGTGGCCAACTGTCAGACTCAGTCTACCACCACGGGAGAGTCGGCATCAACACCGACAGGCCGGACGAGGCCCTTGTTGTCCATGGCAACCTGAAGGTCATGGGCTCCCTGGTACACCCGTCTGACATCAGGGCTAAAGAAAATGTCCAGGAGGTCAGGATGACACTGTGTATCTATATGGGTGTGTGTTTGTGCATGTGTGTGTGTGTGTGTGTGTATTTCCAAACTGTCAGTGTGTGTCATTGTGTGCCTCATGTGCTTGTCATCATGAATCGTGTCGTTCAAATGCCCATGCTCAGCACAGTTGACTCTGCAGTTTAACTCTGAGTTTTGTCTTTTCATTGTACTTGATCCAAGCGTTTTCATCTGCAACATGAACATCGTGTTTTCATACCATCTGCATGGACGTCATTGTCATTCTGTCTGTGTGTAGGTCGACACCACAGACAATTTGAAACGGATTTCCCAGATGAGGCTGGTCCATTATCATTACAAGCCCGAGTTTGCTGCCACTGTGGGCATAGAGAATACTGCAGAGACTGGTAACGACTTCATAAATAACAAATTCAAATGTTTGCCCCCATCATCTCATTTCTTTGTACACTGTATACCATGTTATCATCTTAATGTCTTAATATGTGATTTGTCTGTGCTTTGCTATGCAAGTGTGTCCAGTATCTTTGCATGTTGTCATGCTTTTGCTGCTCTTTTTCACTTCAGCACTTGTTATATCCTCCTGCAGGAGTGATCGCTCAAGAGGTTCAGCAAATCTTGCCTGAAGCAGTGAAAGAGGGGGGCGATGTGGTGTGCGTCAATGGAGAAACAATTCCTAACCTGTTAGTCGTCAACAAGGTAATGAACAGACATAAACATACAGCGTGCACACATATTGCTTCCATACACACTAAAAGCTCTCCCTCTAATTTCAAAGGACCGTATCTTCATGGAGAACGTGGGAGCGGTGAAGGAGCTGTGTAAGCTGACGGACAACCTGGAGACCCGTATAGACGAACTGGAGCGCTGGAGCCGAAAACTGGCCAAGCTGCGTCGTCTTGACAGCATGAAGAGCACCGTGAGTGGAGGCACTGTCAGGTGAGAGCAACGAGGAGAAACTGCCTCAAATGTATGCTTCAGAGTAGGCGTTACACATTGAGAATCAGGTATGAGTAGAAAATAATTAATAAATTACTTTTCTTTTTCTTGTCCATGTAGCCAATCAGGGAGTTATTTTAGCAGAACAGGAAGCGGCCCACTCAAGAAGAAGCCAGTCAAACCTGGGAGCAAGGTCTGTGGTGATAATGATGTATTTAAAATAGTTTAAAATACATCTTTGTTATAGGTCAACAGCAGGATTTATTACTTTAATGTAATCTGTGTGTTTATTGCAGAATTCGCCCCCAGATCAAGGCTGCATCAGCCAGAGGTTCATGCAGGGAACCATCCTGGCACTGGTCATTGTCATGGCCTTCAGGTTAGACTGAGGAAAATATGTTTGGGGAGGGAGTGGTGGGTAAACAAAAAAATCAGTTTTATCTGTGAACAGTAGTGACATAATGATGATGTACTGGATCTGTTTTTTCCCCCTACAGCGTAATTTCCATGTCCGTCCTTTATGTGTTGACTCTTCACCATAGAGGAGGCGTCACAGAGAAAGATGGGTATGTGCTTTTGAGGGAGACGGACACTTAAACTTTATAGTGAAAGATATCAATTTTCCACTTCTCCATTAATGTCTTTCTATATAATCTGTTCCTGCTTTCTGTAGCTATGTTCCTTCCTGTGTTCTCTACATCTCTTGGATGCCCATCTTCACTGCCACTGTAACTTTATGTCCACCTGTCTGCCCATGGTACGCTTTCAACACCTACGTTTCTTGCTACTTCATTTTCTGATCCACTCTTTCAGTCTTATCTTTGATTGCTTAGTTGGGTGTTTCTTTTGTCCTGTCTGAAAGGAGATCATGAGTCACGTATCTAAACACCCTAAAATTCATTGGGCTTTAAATGTGTCATTATTTTAACTAAAGCATGCTCTTGACCTCCTGTACTGCAATCTGATTGGTGCAGGTCCAGAGCTGCACTTGGATCCTCACGCAAGAGTCCAGATAGTCCACCGTCCACCACCCCAGCACCAGGTGAGTGGAGATCCAAACTAAGTGACTGACCACCTAACTAAGTTTGGTGGTTTTGAAAAGCTCACTCAGGACACAGTGAATATACGTATATTTTACTTAGATCTGATCCTTTTTTCTCATTCTCTCACAAATCCTGCAGCCTGCTGTTCAACTACAGCCATAAACAACCAATCAGCTACAGGTTTGACATTGAGTAACAACCAGTCCACACCAGGTAAGTTAGCAAATATGAGACGTTTTCCCGTAATATACATTTGTCTTCAATGCAGGTTAATTATCTTCCTTCTCTAGATTTAGGCAGCCTGGTTCCCACACCAGGCACTATTAATAAGAAGGCCAAGTCCAGACTCATGGAGAAGGACGGCCGCATTAGAAACCGTCTGAGTCACACCTCAGCACCTTTGTACTTTGCCAAGTCCAAAAAGCCAGCACCTACAGACCTGGACGGAGCGGGAGCCACCAACCGTCTGCCCGGGGGTCAGCAGCCAGTGTCACGCAGACAACGCAGCCTGCACACAAAGGGTAAATGCACAAACACAGCCCAGACACGGCACTTTTTTCACACACATAATATGCAGTATGCAAACACAGTATGCACAGTAAAGCCATGTGTTTGACAACAGCAAACAAAGCTTATCTACATACTGTACAACGGAATGCTATGGGTATAGTGCTCATAGTACAGCTTTTCTTACTTTTGCAGGAGGAAGATCTGCTCCCTCTCTGACTAGTCTACATATTGTGGAGACAAACCAACAGATCACGGCACAAAGTTGTGCAACACCCGAGAGCTGCAGGTATATATTTAAAAGTTGCACTAGTCTTGAGTTGACATTGTACAGTTGTACAGGTGACAAATTAAAGGAAAAAGCGACATAAAGTGCCCTAGTAAGGTGATGATGAAGATCCACTATGAGCAGCCAGAGTAGCTTCAATGCTCCTTGGCATAGATTCTCCAAGTCTCTGGACTCTACTGGAGGCATGAACACCATTTTTCCAAATTCCCTAATTCTGTGTTTTGATGATGGTGGTGGAGAGCGCTGTAGTACTCATCGGTCCAAAGTCTTCCAAAGGTGTTCAGTCGGGTCGAGATCTAATGACTGTGAAGGCCATAGCATATTAATCACATCATTTTCAAAGTAATCAAACTATTCAGTGACACGTCATGCCCTGTTTGGAAGCATCTGAAGTTTTTCCTTTAATTTGTCACTTGTCTGTATGTTTACCTCTCAGATAATTACAGTTTGAATCCAGGTCTTGATGCTGATACCGTTTTTCTCTATTCTGACTCCAGCTACACAGTATCACTCCATGGAAATTCCTCCATCTCACAAATCACTTTGCAAATGATGTGAGTATACAAACATCACACTATCTGCATAGCTGCAAATGATAAAGCTTTATTTTACAGGGCCGTAAATTCCTTATAATTTCCTAGGAGGTTTCCTGTGAAGAACCTTGTAATTCGGAACTAATAATACGTAAAATAGAGACACTTGGTACACTTCCAATTCATTAATACCACTTAATTGCTAAGGTAGCTTAACCGAGGTAGTCGGTAGCCGGTGCACAGTGGATCAGCATTTTTTTCACAGGCAAGCATACAATTCAGCAGTTATTAGTTAAGAAAGAATTTGCCAATAATAAATGATTGATGACTCCATTTTAAGTTGGTTTAATAACAGTTATTTCCAGTTAACTTTCAAGAAATTATTAGGACATTGTTAGGGAATAACAGATCCATAAAACAAAGCATTACCCATTAAACAAAAAAACTAAATTTCCACTGTATCTACACATGAGAATAAGACATATTTAATTCATTGCAGGTCCACGAACAGCGTGTGGGTACGACAGTGTGGAGCCACCAAGGGACGTTTATGCCCCAACTACACAGAGACAGAGCTCTATGGTGGACAGAGTACATCAACAAAGGTACATA